>JAODYD010000002.1:208872-285433 GCA_026262445.1 Bipolaris bicolor
ACGACACCCCCCGTGCTATGCTTTTCCCGTGAATGACCAAAAGGGGAGACGTATACACTTTCCACTGGATCAAAGAGACGTCGAAAAGGAGGAGAAACAAGGGGAGAGAAACAAAATCCCGTAATTTAATGCATTAGAATTATTACATACTTACTTTACTCATTTTATATCGTCTGTACGTCTGTTCCTCATCACCGTATTCGCTTTTTACGATACCTTCACCTTCTTCCCCCACCTTGCCCCTAATCACTCTCATCTCTTTTAAAAAAGCGCCTCATCCCCAAATCGCCTGGCATACATACCCAGCGCCTTGACAGGGAAGATGAATTTGTAGTTGGGGTAAGAAATCATACTATGTGCCACATTAGTCTCGCATTCATAACATGAAAGGGGAGGGAGAACTAAAAAAAAAACTCACCAAGACTTATTAAACACCCCCTCAATCGCTTCCTGCAACCACTCCCCATTCTCCTGCTGCCGCTGCATAATCAGTTTCACCGCCTTGCGCAGGGGCTCCTTGTCAGGAAACCCAGCCTCAATCATGGCAATAATGACCCACGCAGTCTGCACAACCTGACTCTGAGGGTGCTGACGCCAAACACCATCTTCACAGCTCTTGTACGTCTCGCCCCACCCGCCATCAGCCATTTGCTTGTCGAGGAAGAACTGGCAGGCGCGACGTACACGCTCGGAATTGTCGTATTGCTCGCCGGAGCACTTGAGGGATTCGAGGGCGAACATGCCGGCGTAGGTGAAGCAGATGCCCCAGCTGCCGTACCAGGAGCCATCTGGGCGCTGGGAGTCGCGGATATAGGCTACGGCGCGGTCGCGGAAGGCGGAGATTTCGGCGGAGCGGTAGTCTGGGTAGTGTTGCTGGAACATGTGCAGGGCGGTTACAACGGCCGTGGTGCATTCGGGGTAGTCGTATTCGATCATGATGCGGTCAAAGACTTCTGCGGCGTTGAGGTGCTCGAGGAGGATACTACCGCGAGTGGGCTCGTAAGAGGCGCAGCCGCCAGAGGCGTTTTGCATGGTGAGGAGCACGTCGATGGCGTCTTTCATGCGGTGCTCGTTGATGAGTTGGGGGAATTGGTTGTCCTTTTGCAGAATCAAGACACTCTTGAGTCCTTCCGAAGTGCAGTCGCTGACAGTATATCCTTGTTTGCGTGTACTGAAGCCCCACGCACCTTTACGTTGTTGGCGGTAACATGCGTGCTGATCTCTGGTTTCTTCAAGAATTTGCTGGTCCTCCAGGAACTCCAGTGATTTCCTTAGCATAGGTTCCCACTTCTTTTCCTTGGACCAGCCACACGATTCGACAGCCTGGATTAAAAACGAAGTGTCCCATGATTGAACACCATTGGTGCCATTCATAAGCATACCTTCGTCTTTGACCCACATGAACTCTGGGAGTGTCTTGAGATGCTCGCGGAAAGCATGAGAATCAGGGCCGCCTTTGATGTACGCACACAATGTGTTCATAGGACCGTTAACCGGGCCCAAGTTTGAGTAGTCGGTGTTCTCATCTTCGGCTTCAATGAGCCAAAGTACATGCTCCTCTGCACGCTTCGCTAATCGCTCAGTGCGAAGGAAAGGCCACCAAATGGTAACTACGAACCAGAACAACACCTTGAGGAAAATAGACTTGGGGTGATAGTCATCTTTGGGCGAAATGGTGTTTCGATGTGCTCCAAAGTTGATGGTGTCGAATGGCTGCATGAGTAGCTCCGCCCTTAATTGGCGGGTGAGACCATTGAGCGGATACGACCATTTCTTTGCGTAGATATACGACATGGGCAGGAAGACCTGGCGCATGTGAATCCACCACCTCCAGGGCGCAATAGGCACCCAGTCTGGAAGTAACCATAGCTCAGGCGGACATGGATTGACGATGTCCCAGGACGTCACACCCAAAACGCTCAGCCAGAACTTGCCCCAGTGCGGCGCGTTGAGCGCGCCACCAAGCTTCCACAGCGTCTCCCGTGCTTTGCGCATTCTTGGGTCTTCGGCATCTACGCCTAGTAGACGGAGCACGGTATAACTCATAGACGTCCCAAACACGGTGCTCTCGCCTTCAATGTGTAGCCCCCACCCACCATCTTCGGGATGTGCTCGCGCAAAGATGTAATTTATGATCTCAATTGCGTGAGAGGCTGGGACTGGTGTCTCGGTGACATACCAGACGATGACGAGACCGGGGAGCAGGAACATTGGGCCACCGTATTCGCAGGCCCAGTTGCCTGGCGGGAGTTGGAGTTGAGAAAAGAAGGAGAGGCCATTATCCGCGGCTTCGAGGGGTGTCCTTGCAGGCTTGAGTTTTGGTTGTTCCTGCACCAGTCAGTTGGGATGGTTGAAACTTTAGTGCAGCCATACCGGGGTGGCTGAAGGAAGGGGATTGAACATACAGTGTCGAGGCCTAGGAAGTACTTGTCAGCCGTGCTCTGCGGCCAGGCTTTCATCTCCTCGTCAGTCTGCAGATAATGCCATGTCTGACATCCACGGTCGTCTTTCAGCCTCCATCTTGTGTAGTCGGTCTTTTTATGGCCATCTTTGTTTTTGGTCACTCCGACTGCATCGTTCAAGATTCTCTGGGGTACGCTACGCTTCGCAGTGCCATTGGCATGTTCCATGGTGTATACTGTTCCGGGACGCTTGTTTGGGGAGCTGGACGATTATTTCCTCTCCACGCAAGGGTGTGGTTGCGGACGCAGTGAACGTCTGTTGCGGTGAGTTACCATGTTCGTACATCTTGGCAGGGACACGCGCCGCGAAAGGCGACGGCACTATTCGTCCGCCGGCGAACAACAGCATATTGAAAGCCAAGCAATACATCCACTTTGCCCTCACGCCTTCAAAGATGCGCGCCATCATCCCTCTTGTATATTACCAAATCTTGCCTTTTAATCACCATGGTAAGATGTCTCTTTACAAACTTTGCCTGGCTCAACCCTGCCCTGGACCCTGATCCCCAGCGCCACCCCCCACCCACGGTCGACTCCCGCCAACCCAGACAATCTTGATTCAAAACTAATTAATCGCAACCATGGCCAAACTATTCTACCCGACGCCTGTCAGCTTCTTCGTATCAAACAAGCCACGGTTTCACACGCTTCATTTCCACTCGCCACCCTTACCTGCACATTGTCGGCTGCGGGCAGACGTCTTGGCAGGTACACGCGCAATGATCGACTCGGCTCGGGCGAGCCCTAAATGTTGCCACCGCCCCTTTATCCATGCGCCGTAAAGTCGCCGGATGATTTCATTAATAGTATTGCACGGCAACAATCCACTTCCATTTCCGTGGCTGAGTGGGTGCATCGCCGAGGGGATGACGTTAATATGGAAACAAATGACGAAGACAGGTGGAGACGGATCGTATTCCGAGGATGCAAACGAGGCGATGAGCAACCAATAGAATAATGGTATAGTGTTTATGCTTATGTTGTGTGTGTATGTAGTGTGTATGCGTGCAATCAATCAGTCGTTGCCTATGGAGCAGATGCGGCCATGGCGGTTGTGGTGTGGTGTGGTATATACAATGATGTAGTGGTGGTGGTGATGAGCGAGCGAACCACCAGGGTGTGCCATATGCGCTGAGTCTCAGCCAAACAGATAAAGGAAAAAAGTCACTGCTGTGACGATACGAAACCCCATCTTGTAGCTGCATATCCAAGGCAGAAACAGCCCAAACTCCCAATCCCTTAAATCTGCTTTTGCAGATGCTCAAACAAACAGAAATACAGAAGTAACGGCTAAAGAAAACAAATACTTGACAACTCTGTTGTCCCGAACGAAAGAATAGGAGAGAAAAAAAAAACTGCTGACAATGGTTCGCGTTTGGTGGAATGACCGGCTCTCCTCTAGTATGGTGTACTCATGCGCAAAGCTCAGTATCAGTAGTAAAATCGTTGTTTCGGGTATCGCAGAAATAATAAACAGTCTCTAGTCCTCACTCGCTAGTCACTGAGATCTGGGTTTGCGACGAAGAGTCGTGGGCCCATGGTCATAGTCCGCTCATCCACACTGCCTCGCCTGACCAGATCATCTTTGCTGACCTTCTTGTCTGTGACAACAGGGGCCCTCAAGTGTCCTGGCGCAGGCATCTGACCAACTTCGCCAAAGTTGCGCTCTCCGCTGCTCCCGCTGCCGGTACTCGCGTTTGTTTTTGTGTGGTGGAAATAGCTAGTGTCGCTAGGCGCGTGGGGGTCATATTCGGCAGGCGAAGGAGTTGGCTCTTCTTTGAGGTCGGCAAGCTCGCCATCAGGAGATGAGTTCTGCGGTGGTGTGCTGTTGGAGGATATGCGACCAGTTGGGTTGGCGTAGGATATACGGCGACCTGAACCTAGGGAGCTGCGGCCGGAGCCAGTGCGGTGATGATACTGCCCGTTCTTCATTGAGCCTGCATCCTCGTCGTCACCCTCGTCTACTTCTGAAGCGCTCAATCGCATTGGAACCCCGGATCCTGCGTAGGTGACTGGAGCGTACAATGATGCCTTTGGCAAGCCGTGATGACGGCCAATCTTGGACCGGACCCCGCCGGTCATGCTTGAGCCTCCCGTAGCAGTGCGCGGTGGAGCGTGGTGTGGTCCGCCTGCAACCTCCATGTTTGCTCGCATCTTGGCCTGGCGCTGTTGGGCGAGCATGCGCGGGTCTTCGTACTGGGCACGATCACACCATACAGTGGCCTTTTGCTTGCGCATCAGGGCAACATATGAAGTGGGCGAGTTGCCTCCCGAACGCGTTGACGAAGAGCGGCGAAGAGCGCCGCTGTTGGAGCGGTTGGGGGTGCCGTTGGTAGAGCTGGTGGATGAGGTGGGAGTGCGGCGGAGGCTGCTTTGGTACTGGGATGGGTATTGCGAATTCATGTTTGCGGTAGTGGGCGAGGGGGTTGGAAATACACCAGAACTGGTTGTTCGTGTCCGTGAATGGCCGAGTTGGTTGTCGTTGTAGGCCTGGGATATGGGCCGCACTGCTACGGCTGGGTTGGTTACGGGTTTGCGGCGCAGAGGGATGGCCCCGTAGGCGGAGGGTTGTGGGGGTTGCGCCATGACGGCCTGCATCTTGGGTTTAGGTAGTACTGTTTGCTCGCTTGCCGACGCGCGTGCGTTGAAACACGAATCAGCGCCCTGACGTCAGGAGTGACTGCGCCCACGGGAAAGCAAAGAAAAAACACAAAGACCAATATGGTTTTGGCAGCGTCCAAGCGCACGACGGCGAAGAGGAGCCGGCGTTTATTTTGTAGCTGGCAATGGCGATATGGCGGAAGTGGTGGCTTGGCGCCCCGCTTGCAACAGCGTGGGATGCAGCCTTGCCGTTGCAGGGGAACTGGCTTCCCAGTGCTTCCGGGCGACGGACGATCTGAGGAGATTTGGGGCGGGGGCAATGGGGGAAATAGGAATTAGTGATGCTGATGGGATACGGCCGTCAGACGGAGCAGCGGCAACGAGCAGAACCAGGTAGACGGCGACGCTTGACGGCGGGGAAATTTATCAAATCACCCCGCGGCGGAATTGAGACGAGTGAGGCTGAGGGGTGGCAGCGATTTGGACGAGGCCGAGTCGAGGCAGTGGCGGGCGACAATTCAGGCCCTTAATAGCAGGGCTCGTGGTGGCGCGAGGGAGCGACTAGAAATGGTTACTAGAGTACCAAAGCACGACAGGAAGAAGGAAGCAAAAGCCAGGCCAACACGGGTTGGGCGGGCGTTTGAGGCCCAGAAGGGCGGCGGGCTGATGCTTGCAAGCAGAGCGAGCGAGCGAGGGTAGTGCGTGCAAGCAGCGGGTGCGAAGGTGGCATCGTGCAAAATAGAATGGCGCCAAAAGCTGACTTACAGATGCAGTCTGTTCCTCTCGCAGCTAGTCGGATCCAAGGTCACGGCGGCGAGGCGAGGCGATGGCCTGATGGCTAGACGACCCAGAGCAGCGTCGACAGAGTGGCAGCGTGGGAGGCGACAGCGACGGCGGCGGCAGAGGACAAGCAGGGTGTGGGTGTGGGTGTAGCAGTGGGACGTGGGTCACGGGGCGACGGTGATGGTGAATGGCGAGCGAGGTCAAGGACGAGTAGCAGCAGCAGCAGCAGAGGAGGGAGGGGAATAGGCGGGCATGCAGGACGACGGGCGCATCTACTACTTAGTACTCAGTAGTGGTACCAGAAACAGCGACGACAGCACAGGCACAGTGCAGGCAGACAGAGAGCGAGAGGCAAAGGCAGCCGCCGTGTATCGTACTATATCTTGGTCGTGGGTACGCTCCGTCCTTGCCGTTGGCGGCGACGGCGCTAGAAAGGCGAGGGCGTGAGCCGGCGGGTGGGAACCACTTCTCTCCTGCTCATGCTCCACCCACAAGACGGTCAATGACGAAAGGCCTTGGTGCCATGCTACGCCATCCTCACCCACCCTAGCCCATAGTCGCCCTGCTAACGCCTGAAAACCGGAATCATTCTTGCCTCGAGCGCTGTCTAGTAGCCATACCACACACACTCCCACATGGCCATGCTACATGTTGCAATTACACGCCATACTATACCACCATGCCATCCACTCCTAGCCCCAGGCGTCCAGACTGCAGAGCGGAGCCCTGTCCGGCGGCGGCATACACCTACTGCCTTGGGCCCTGTATGCCGAACATCCTGGACCCGGCCGCTGCGCTGCTCTGCGCTGCTCTGCTGTGTCTGCTGCATACTTCCTCATCGCTACACCTTGCAAGTACCCTTTTCACTTGCCGTGTCGAATCATCGGCAAATGTGGCTCGAGCATTGCTGCTGCATGATCGTCTCCGCTGCATCCACCTTGTTTAAACGTCGCATTGTATACGAGCCCACTGTACCTCTGACCAGACCCGACCACAAGCCGTCTACCTGGTAGTATTACCACGCCCTCGATGAACATACGCAGTAGATAGCTACATAGAGTACACCGTGTTTCATGCTCAGCAGCCGCCGGTCTGGCCGATACGAGGTTACGTTGAGGTCATGACCTCAGCCAACGTCAAATGCCTCATAGCACCAGCACCGGCTCCTTCTTCACCATCGCTAACATCCCCCCGGCACCCTCGTGCCGGGATACTACCAAGGCCCGCTTCAAAACAGAGCGTTTCAGCTGCAGGTGCCTGTCTTGCCCTCGACAAGACGTGTGCATGAGCAGGCTGCCGCAACACTGCCCAGCATTACACACTCGCCTACACGACTATTTACTTACACCCTACCTGGTCGCTAACCAACATGTGTTTATCCTCAAGGTGGGGTTTGCATGCACGCCGATGCACCACCAGCCGTTCCCCGCTCTACACCACTAGAGCTCTTCCATATCCTCAGATCGTGATCTCTCCTGCCCAGAAAAACATCCCAGTTCAAAAAAATTGTTGAGCCTCTTCGTCTCCATCACCGTCGGTCATTCCTGACCCGCACCTCCATCACTCGCACGATAAAAAAAATTGGCGCCCGTCGGCGCGGAACCATCTAGCAACAATAATACCCCACACCCCTCTCCTGACCATTATCGATAAATTGGATGCGTTTCTGCTTGTCTATCGATAATTAGTTCTGTGGAGATGCCGGTAATTGCCAGATGTATTTCTGGAAATTGCAAGGAAATTGCTGCGAATGGCGCGAGCACGCTGCTAATTTGCTACTGTGGCGTCCGTAATCGCCTACTTACAGCCATATCCCTGGATCGTCATCATCTTCGCCAGCTGCCGCCGCGCAAAAAAATAAAGGACCCTGAAAAGCTGAACGCTGAGGATTCTGTAGATCATCGCTTACCCTCAACGTCCGAGTGCTCGTAACCCCGCGTTGCATGCGCTGCTGTCCTGAACCAGAAAACCCATGAATGTGTCAGCACACGCCAACATTGCCGTCTTTTTAGCGGCTATGAAAACAAACCCTCCCCTCCCATGCCATCGCCGACTCGGGCGAACATGCGCTGCACTCTTACCAAAAGGCCAATCGCCTGTCCCTAGCGAGGCGCCATGATTCGTGCTCTCACACCCCACCACGAAAAATCACTCTGCTACCATCACGGCCACCGCCTGTAGCGCCCAAGCCCTCGGGTTTTCAAGGTGCCACAACGTCCGCAGATCTCTTAGCTGAATGCTAGATCGCACACCACCTTTTTTTTTCTTTCTCTCACAAGAGAGAAAAAAGGCCTCTAGTAGTGGAGGCCTGTCGTGCGAGCTACAGTAGTGCGTCGCTTGCACTCACGGGCGGTGTGAGAGGCACTGCCGCCTTGCGGCGCGGATAATGCCGTGCTAACGAGAACTGCACCTGCATCGTGCTACGACGACTGGATGTCCTATCTCCAAGACTGCCATCGTTATCGTGAGATTCCGCTTTGGGAAATAAGCATGCATCCGGCCTGTCAGATGATCCGGTTCCCAGCCCGCTAGCATCCGGACATGGTTCCATGCCGGTGGTGAGAGCTCTTGTTATGATTATGAATTGATTGTGATGGACATTGTTTTGTTGCACAAAAATACCCTTGGAGATATGGTACCGTGGCGCGTCAGCACCAGCCAGCAGGACAATGGCTCGTCTGTGCCCCCAGCTTCGTGCTTGGTACCCTGTCTAGTGATTAGCGAGCATGGCAATGGAACGACTGTGCACGTGGAGTCTTGGGTGTGGGTATGTAAAGATCAATTCTCTGGGGCCGACGAAAGGCACGGATCTCTTTGAAGCCACTTCATTCAGGGCTTCTTATTTTCGCAGCCATTGTCAATCTAATAGACGTAGGGAATCAGCTTGTACGGCGTCTTCTGCCTATATGCCTCCCACTGCGCACCGTACCGCTTCTCGCAATACTCGCTCAAAACGGGAATAGCCCGCTGGCTGAAATCCCAGGCCCAAAAGGCTGCGACCAAGGCACCTAGCCCGTATCCTCCTCCGGCCATTGCATATCCCGCTCTCCACATCATGTATCCTCCGTAGTTGATGTGCCGCGCCAAACTCCACAGGCCCCCCGTACACACCTTACCCTTGTTATTTGGATCAGCTTTGAACCGTGTGCGCTGAGTCTCCGCAACAAGCTCCGTCAAGAGACCAACTACGTAAAGCGTGCTCCTAATAAGTAGCGCCGGCTGTGGAAAGTCCCCTTCAGTCGAGGCCGACGAAACAGAAGTGACAAAAGCATATGTGCTCAGACTGTTCGACGCCGCATTGAGTATCGCTATCGCAACCGCCGCACCTACTGTCATCGGGTCCCTAGATAGTGTTGTGACCCAGATGTTCTGCTTGACCACCGAGCCAACTGACATGGCGAGCAAGGCCAGACGGTAGGGTGACAGGCCTAGGCCATCGATCAGCCCTATACCCGTTTGCGCAGGCAGCCCGCTCGGTAGTGTTCGTAGTCCCACGCGGTGCAGAACGGATGTGCCGAAACCATGCGCTAAGATCGAGTACTGAGAACAGGCTCGAGGCTGCGAAGCACAAAGAAGGTAGGCTTTCCGGGGGGTGAAGACCTGTAGTCGCCGCGCGGAACAATGTCCTTTCTCTTAGACGCCTCCGACCGAGGGTCTCCAATGTTGTCCCGTTGGCCAGGCATTATCCAAATCAAGCCTGTAGCTCTGTTAGTACTATGCGCCGCAGCCACCATCCCCATAGAGCAGAAGTTATATACCTTCAATCCACGATTGCTGTGTCTGTTATTTCTAACTGCAATCGATGGCTTTTGCCCTGATTCTACGTGTTCAAACACCAATCCCTAGGTCTCTTCTTCGCTCAATTGAACAGAGAGAGTAAACTCCATTAGTTTATAATACGTTTGGTTGTCGGAGGACCGACACCGATAAATCGGCTTTCAGTGGACCAAAATCCCCGTTCAAGAAAAAAGCACGATATCCATGAGATGCAACTACGCGCCTGCACTATTGAATCACACGATTTTCTTCTGAAAGTCCATCGATCCAGACGTAAATCTGTAGTACTCTATCACGCGAAATCTATCTTTCCTTTTTCAAATGCGTGGTGGTAGAGGCTGGGTTTATTCCAGTACTGTAGTCTACCAAGAGGATTACATACAGTAGTAGCGGTACATGGCGGATGCAGAGGCAGGCATCGTCTCCACTTTTGTGTATTTATTCCCCGCGAGCTCATGCATACGTTCGGTGTTAAGTCATGTTATGTGGTATGTGACAATATGCGATAAAGATACGATGATGCCTCAAAAAGCCAGACCCAGACAATCGCGTTAAGACCGAGCAATTGGAGTTAAGGTTACCTGCCCACTTTGGCGTGCTGTTTGTATACAAGACGTACCTACACGTACCTAACTACGGCAGATCCCGTGATACCCCGCATTAGCGCCATTTCTTGCATCCACCCAGTGCGTGCCTGTCTCCTCTTCCGTCTCATCCTATTGTATTGAAACCTGCCTGTCGATATATCTATTTACCCTGCCTGTCACATTTTTTGACCCCAGTAGTTTTGTCACGTTGCTGTTGCCCAGTGTATGCGCCCACGTTTTGATCAAGGGTCATCCTGGCACGGTTGGTGTCGCCCCTGGTGATACTTGTCTGACTATGATGAGGATACTGATGAGAGTATACGTTGAACGGCCATGCACCTTTTCGGCGTCAGTGTCTAGATCTTGAAAGATAAGGGGGATCGAGATAGTCTTAGTGCAGTGCCCATGGCATTTCGGCTCGGCGTTTCTCGACGCAGTCACACACGCACACTTGACATCAGGTCAGACATCGACAGTCAAATCCATTCACGGATTGCGGAATCTAGACCCAAGACCCAATATCGCCAGTCAGCAGGATCATCCATTAGGACCGACTATGAGTCTCACATTCAATGCTATCTGTAGCCTATTGCAAGACATTGAGAATATTTCCACGAATGGACCGCGAACGTCTGCAAAACAGGAACACGAGGCCATCCAACAGGTTGTTTCGGACTGGTTCCAAGATCAGAGAGCTGCCCTTGACGAGCCAGATACGGATGGCGGAGCTGTGCTCTCCATCTTACTTCCGCACCAAAGGAAAGACCGCGTATACGCTTTGCAAGCGCCCTTGCTCGCGAAGAAACTCTCGCGCCTACTCACCTTTAGTCATGGACAGCGCACGCTATTCGAAAGCTGGAAGACAGGCAGCTATGGCGACCTGGGTGCATACGTCGAACGCGCCATGAAGCCTTGGGATGGTACCTTCTCCAGCAAACCAGATATCACAATTAAAAGAGTCAACTGCTTATTGGTGCAGTTGGCTGCCAGTTGTAGATTCTCGGACGAAAAGACCAGAAGACTTCGTGATCCAGGGTTTGACATCGACAATCGACTCAAAAGTATCATCACGAGGCTTGAGTCTTGGGAAGCAAAGTGGCTAGTCCGCCTTCTACTTCGAGACTATTGCACTATCGAATTGGACGAAAAAGTCGTGACACGGCACTATCACTTTCTGTTACCGGAGCTATTGGCGTTTCAGAACGACTACGAGGCAGTTTTCGATGTACTCAAAGGTGAACTTAGTTCTTATCCGGCCGTACCTGAGTCGTGGGAAGAGGAACTCATGCGCGTTGAGGCAACGAAAAGACTAAAGGCTAGGGTTGGCGTCAAGATTGGTCGACCGACCTTTCTAAAAGCATGGTCGTTCAGCAACTGCTTGAAGCTTGTTGGCGATGGCGTCTGGGCTGCCGAAGTCAAATACGACGGCGAGTACTGCGAGATCCACGTTGATTTGGAAAACGAAAATAGCAACTTGCGAATCTTCTCCAAGAATGGCAAAGATGCAACTGCAGATCGTACTGCTCTACACGGCACAATTCGCAACGCTCTTCGTACAGGCCAACTAGGCGCCTTGTTCAAAAAGAATTGCATCGTTACCGGCGAAATGGTGGTATATTGCGACAAGGAGAAGAAGATACTGCCATTCTCCAAGATTCGCAAGTACGTCACACGCTCAGGATCCTTCAGAGTCACATTAAACAGCTCTGCGTTGCATCAACAGGAACATCTCATGATTGTCTTTTTTGATGTCTTGACTATAGATGATGAGCCCGTTTTGCGTCACTGCCTCGAGGACCGCCGCAAAATTCTTCACAAACTCATCCATGTCTTACCGGGTCGGTCCATGCTCTCAGAGTGGACTTTGTTGGATTTTAAGACAGGGAATGGTATAACGGACCTTAAACAGACATTCGCCCGCACCCTAGCCGATCGCCAAGAAGGATTGGTACTGAAACCGTTGCAAGCGCCCTATCTGCCCTTGCTATCTGAGCAAGGCCACCGTCAAACAGGTTTCTTCATCAAGGTCAAGAAGGATTATCTAGCCGATATGGGCGGTGAGCGAGACTTGGGCGACTTCGCTGTCATTGGAGCCAGTTTTGATGCGCAGGCTGCAACGAAGACGAATCTAAAGCCTCTACACTGGACGCACTTTTACCTAGGATGCTGCACCAACAGGGATGCGGTCCTACTGACAGGGGCCAAGGCCAGGTTCACTGTCGTCGCTAGTTTGAGCGTTGAAAAGTGTATCTCAAGGTCTGACGCAAAGTACCTGAACATCCAGGGCTATATCCGTCAGACCACTTTGCATGAGGGTGGCGCCACTGCTGAATTTGATATAATAAATTTCAGGGACTACTACTACAGCCGGCGAATGACTGTCGCTTTTAGGAACCCCTTGATTGTTGAGATTCTGGGGGGAGGCTTCGACAGGTTGCCTCATGCGTCATTTGAGATGCTACGTCATCCGCGGGTTACGAAGATTCACCATGATAGGACGTGGGAGGATGCGGTTACCATGCAAGATCTGGAGCGCATGGCCAAGGAGAAATTTTCAGTGCCTAATGCGGATAAGCTTGATGGGCATGCGAGAGATGTTGCGTTGTTGGTTGAGAAGTATGCCGGAGAGAGAAAGGGGTCTCAAGACACTGCTGTGATCGAGTGTACGGCACAGCAGACGAGTCCTCGTCCTTTGCAAGAGACATTGCCGAGTTCACCTACAGGGGCCGAATCCCCTGTGACGCCCAGTGGTTCTGAGATCCAGAAGATGCAATTTGATACTGACACTGATGTTGATACAGACGCGTCGAGTTCTTATGGTTCTGCTGACAAAAGCATTCAGGCCAAGGGTATACGCGCTTCCCGCGAATTAAGGTCATGCAGAGATACTCCTAAGAGAATGAATACCCTGGACCCAGATCCACAGAGTCTGACGGCCCCAGAGGCTGCTAACTCAACTGTTAGTGATACCAGCCTGCTGTCTGGTGTTGTCACAAGCAAGAGACGGAGCCTCGTCGAACCCATTAGTCCGCCGAGGATTAAACGGAGAAAGAGCCGCTGTCCACTACAGGTTTCGGATGGGAATCGGCAGGTGAGCCGTCTGAACGTGGACTCGAATGGGAAGAGTGGTGACGGAAATGAAGAAGAGGGGGTAGAAGGAGAGAATAGGCCGTCAGAAGAAGAATAATAATGGATTGAATAACGGCGTTACTCTGTTGCCATCTCGCGCCTTCTTAGAAATATGTGAAAGATATGACAACAAGACTAAAGTCCCCATCAAAATAACATGGGATGGATCTACCGTAATCTACACACCACACTTCTCGCACCCGCATCCTCACACTCTCTCCCCAACACTCTCGCCGCTCGCAGTATCAAAGATACTTTCCTCAAAACACACACACACCCATCCCATCTCCCCCCTACCCAAACCCACTACACTAACCCAGTACCATACATGTACCCACTCCACCCCGCATCCGAATCTCCCATCAATCCCCACTCTCTTGTCTTGCCAGAAAAAAGAAACAACAACTCTCTCCCATTGATCTACGCGCACGGACTGTGGAAATAGTTGCGGAGTTGGAATTTTATATACGTGTGGTATATGGTAAGATGGATGGGTGAGGGAGATGAAGGATGAGCAGGAGTATGGAGGGGGGGAAAATAAAGCTTCTGTGTGCGTTGAGATGAGAGGGTGTCATGAGATATATTTGTTTTCTTTTTTGCTATAGAATTAGAGGAAAAGGGGAGAGGAGAAGGTAGGGAAGGTGTACTGGATTCAGGGTTGAGGACTGCGCGAGGGATATGTATTAATAAGCTAGTCTGTGGCGAGATGACTTTTACAGTAGCCTACGTAGTACGGTTGACTGAAAGCTTTGTTACTGGAGATATGGATGTGGGTGATTTGTATGGTCTAATTCTGATACGTTTCGGATTCGTCGTGTAATTTCGCCAGGCCTGAGGACTATGATGGGGAAACGGTGTTTTTTTTTTTCGCAGCTAGTTATGTGGATGATTGTGCGAGGAGAACGGTTTTGGTAAGAATTGGATGGGGAGTATGTGCAGGATATGTGGATGTTTGGGAGGGGGGATATGGTACTAATTGGCTTTGGAACTAAGAGAGGGTGTGGGAATGGAGGCGGAAGTTGGTAAGGGAGGTTAGAAGATGGGAGTGGAGGTTTTATAGCGGGGTTGATGACTTGCAGGAGCGGATTTCTTTCTTTCTTGAACAAAGCGACTATGGAAAAGAGGATGGTTGGAGGTTGCGCATTATATACGGCCGGGAGGTGATGGGGTAGTGTGACGCTAGTCCAAATATTGATATGGTGTGTTAGTGCGTTCTTATCGAGCATTATGCCTTTCTCTCCACGTAAACATTGACAATCAATACGCTAAGGAGAGCACATTGAAGCTGACGGGACTAGCTGAGCATTTGTTATTCACAGCCCTAATGCAATAGAGGAGCATTGGAGATCTCCAAGTGGCCGTGGTTTTAGCACCGGTAGATGTCATCGCCATACGCTATTCGATGAGCATTACCCCGCGTGGAGCAGAAGCCCCGCGGGACTCCACTCGCTGTTGGAGAAACGTAACTCAAGCAATTGGCTATTTTAGAAGCCATGGCTGTCTACGAACAAAAAAACCCTTGAATCCAATTGCTCTTCTTTACACTTGCCAAGTTCATTGAGCAGTCCCAAGACACCATGGCTTCCAGTACGCATATTCCACACCTCCAGCAATATGGAAACACCAAACAGCTCGTCGTCAACGGCAAGCCGTATCTTATGTTGGGAGGTGAGCTCCAGAATTCGTCGTTGTCGTCAGCAGAGTTCATGAGCGAGGTGTGGCCTAAGATGGTTGTGACGAATGTGAATACGCTTCTTGGGTCTGTCAGCTGGGAAATGATTGAGCCTGAAGAAGGAAAGTTTGATTTTGAAGAGCTGGATAAAGTTATTCTGGGCGCTCGTGAGCATGGCTTGCACTTGATTTTGTTGTGGTTTGGATCGTTCAAGAATGGTGAGTTGGATGCTTCGCTACTTGCTTAGTCTGAGAAAAAGGGATTGATTCAAGAGGTTGTTAGGAAGATCTACCTACGCGCCAGCCTGGGTCAAGACAAATCCGGAGCGGTTCCCACGCGCAGAGCTGCGGAAAGCTGGAGGCGTGATGGAGGTTGCGGATGTGCTGTCATTGTTTTACGAAGAGAGCGTTGAAGCGGATGCAAAGGCGTTTCGAAAGCTGCTTGCGCATATCAAAGAATTTGACGAGAAACATAGTACGGTGTTGATGGTTCAAGTCGAAAACGAAGTTGGCTTGCTGTTTGATAGTCGGGACGGGAGTGCAAAAGCCAACAGTGTTTTCGCAGAGCCTGTACCTGACGATCTACTCAAATTCCTGGCAGAAGAGTACGACAATCTGCACGCTGACCTCAAAGCTAACCTCAAGACGTTTGTTGCGCAGTCGAAGCCGCAGTCTGGGAGCTGGGAAGAGGTCTTTGGCAAGAGCAACAGGACAGATGAGCTTTTCATGGCATACTACTATGCACATTATGTGGATCGGGTGGCAGCAGCAGGCAAAGCCGAGTATTCAATTCCGCTTTACACCAACGTATGGCAAAATTATGCAGGCGAGGATGCCGACAACGAAACTCCTACAGTTGTAGGTGGAGGCGGCCAGCCAGGCGACTACCCTTCTGGAGGCGGGACTACCAACGTCCTGGATATCTGGCTTCGTTTCGCACCTAATCTCGAATTCATCGCGCCAGACATTTATCTCAACGAATATACGACTCTGTGCGGCAAGTATCGACATGACAGGAATGTGCTCTTTATCCCAGAACAGCGAAGAGACGAGTACGGTGTCCGACGCATCTGGATAGCCTACGGGACATTTCAAGCCCTTCTAGCGAGTCCATTCGGTATTGATACACTGGAACCTGAAAGCAATCCCTTTACAAAACACTATGGGTTGCTAGCACAGGTCTCTCAGCTCGTGCTCGAAGCGCAAAGATCTCCTGGCTCATCGGTAGGCTTTTGTTTCGATAAAATGTCTGGCGAAAAAGATCCTTCAAAACCCATTCGACAACGCTTCGGCGATTGGGACATAACCATTGAGCGTGCTTTTGTGTTTGGGAAACCCGACACGGGCAGTGGTATGGTGATTCATCGTGGCGGCGCGCGCTTCCTTCTCATCGGATGGGGCTTCCAGGTTACAGGTCATTCGACGAAACCTGGAACCAGGTTTAATGGTATTTTGAAGAATGAGGAGAAGGTCGTGGAAGATGTAGCGACGGGGAAATTGCGGACGCTGAGGACGTTGGGAGGTGATGAGACAAGGAGTGGAGCTAGTGCGGTGATGCCTAATGAAGATCCTGATTATGGGGGATTTCCCATTGCGATTACTATTCCAGCGCGGACGGGCATTGCGGAGGTGGAGTTTTATTCGTTTTAGAAGTTCTGGCCTGGAGCATAGGATGGAAGGGAGAGTGGATGTTTCTGAGCACACATGGCTATTGCAAGTATCTTCTCCTCAACCAGGAGAAAACCAACAAATCATACATACTGTCCGTGTCTTAATTCCAAATGTGTGTCTGTATCGGGAGGTGCAACAAAGATGGTAGACTTAAGAGGGACTAGCGCCAGATGGACCCTGGCTCTCTCGTAAGGCTGAGCGCCGACGTCCGCGCGAGAGGTCGGATACGTGTTAGGACCACTGGGTAAACGTTGCATGTCCACATAAAACCGTCTTCAACGAGCCCGTTTCTCTCCCTCAAGAGAGTTTGCTTATATCTCTACATAATCGTCCTTGAGCCTCGCGCTCACCTACACATTGAGCATGCACTCGACATTGGTGCGGCTGCAGAATGTCTTTGGCTTCTTTACCACGGTGGCTTTCACAGTCGCGACCGTGATTGCGCTGAGCAGTCTGATTACACCGCAAAACCCCACCGCCAGCATATCACTACGAAATGTGCAAGTAGTCAAGGGCAGACCGCATTATTACTCGCCGAAGAGGGAGGAATATGCGCACATCAAGTTTGACTTGGATGCCGGTACGTATACGCATGCGCCTCAGCATAGGCAGATAGCAAGAAGAGTCGCTCACACATATACCGCAGATCTCACCAGTCTCTTCAACTGGAACACCAAACAACTCTTCGTCTACCTTAAAGCCGTCTACCCCTCAACCCGCGCCGGAGAGCCCCCGTCGGAAGCCATCATCTGGGACGCCATCATCGCATCTACCTCGGCGCCCTGGCATCAGAACCACTACATTCACCCCGACCCCAAGTCGAAGCTCCCCAAGCAATCCGCCAAGAAACGCGCGGCCGCCAAAGAAAAGACACCCTCGCCATTCCCCATTGGCGAGCTCCACCTCCAGAACCAGAAGCCCAAGTACCAGATCACAGACATTACCGGCAAGCTGGGCAACAGGACAGATGTGGTGTTGGAGTTAGGCTGGAATGTACAACCCTGGGTGGGCGCGCCCACGTGGACGAATTGGAACACAATTGGCGTCTGGAAGGGCCTCGAGGGTGGCAGAAGCAAGGCATTTGCGTTCCCCGAGGTGGGTGCCAAGGCGGCGAAGCCTAAGGATCTGGAGACGGAGAAGGGCGCTGAGGGCTATAGACTGGAGGTTGGTGGAGAGGCGCCGCTGAGGAAGGCTGTTTCATAAAAAGGGTGGTAGTAGGCGATCTGAAGATGGGTTCGATTGAAATTAGAAAGCATTGAGCGATAGTCATGTGTGTTTGGAAGGAGTTTAGGATATGAATGTCCCTCTTCTATATATTTGCGAGAAATGAAATCTCCTATATAACCCAAATGGTACAAGAGACAACACGTCAGTACTGTCTGATTATTCTGTTTGGCGTGTAGCTCATTAAACAATCAATTTTGTTTCCTTGGGTCAAGATAACTGCATGATAATGTAACATGTGCCAAGAACAGACCACGTTACCCTAGCAAGGTGGGCAAATCCGCTAATGAATCACTTTTGTAGAGTAGATTGACTGAGATGTCTAAATATCACTAAATTGCTTACTATAAAGTCTACTCATTTCTCCATTCTGGGTCGTAGCATGCTAGATACGTGTCACGATACTCTGAACTGAGGGCCAGGAAGAAGGAATGTAGGAAAATCGTGTAGACTGTGGATAGGGGAAGGAATTTATATTTTTTCTATGTAAAATACTGTATAAATACCAGAACAAAAAACATTCTGTATTTTAAATCAGATTTCAACCAGCTTGAAATTCACAATATACAGGACGATTATGGCTCATTCGTCGTGTTGACTTCCTGGACCAAGAAACCCTCGAGCTTGTTTTCGGTCCTCGCGATGTACGCGTCTATTATGTGACCGTAATTGTGCGTTCCACCTCTCCAACCGGCCTTCCTGGCCTTCAAGAGCGCCTCTTCTTGTGACGCGGGCTCGATTGTAGCATCTCCTTCCGCTGTAAAGTACGAAGGCGTGCAGATGGCCGCAGCTGAAAACCACCCTGCCCTTTTTACAACTTCAGCAGTCCATTTTTGTTCCCCATCCTCCAACGGTTCAATGATGAGCTTGTCGGGGTCAGAAGACCGGCGCGATGCCTCGGCAATGATATAGGCTGTCAAACGAGCGATGATATCATACGTGAATGTCATATTGTATGAAACGCCCGTGCCAGCAAGGTGGTAAGCAAACATGTTGGGGAAGCCGTGTGTAGCAACCCCAAACAAAGTGCCAAAATCAGAACCTCGCCACTCTTCTTCAATACGTAGGCCGGCCGCCTCGCCCGATAATTGGCGCGGCTTGACGAGCATTCAGTGTAATCTCAAAAGGGCTCACGAAGCCTGTGCCTAGGATAAGGAGATCGACGTCGAGTTCCTCTCCATTAACAAGGACGCCGCGCTCTGTAAAGCTCTGGATTCCTTTACCGTCTGTGTCTACTAGGGTAACGTTGCTGCGATTGTAAGACTCAAGATAGTCGTCGTTGAAAGTGGGTCTTTTGCACCACCCGGGGTACCAAGGCTTTAGTTTGTCAGCCACTTTAGGGTCTTTGACGACCTTGTCAATACGACTGCGGAGCTCTTCTGCGATAGGGTGATCGATCGCAAGCATTTTGGCAATGTGTTCCTTTTCTTTGCCAGGTTCAACGATAGAGGAATCCGACCCTATGATGATGGAGCGCGCTGGGTTGCGGGTCCAGCCATCATTAATAAGGTCAACGGGCTCCGGGTTGGCACTAATATAGGTATTAAGGTTGGTGGATCTACGGTATTGCCAACCGGGCCCATCTGCTACTTTGGCCCATTCTGCAGCGGTTGTCTCCTTTTGCCCACGTTCTCCACAGTACGAGAGCGTTCGTTGGATGACATAAAGGTGTTTTGCCCACTTCGCTACCTCGGGTATAGCTTGGACCGACGTTGCTCCTGTACTGATTATAGCGACGTTTTTATCTTTGAGCTTGGTCATATCAGGTTGCTCTTGAGTGCCGCCGGTAGTTTTGTAGTCCCATCGAGAGGTGTGGAATGCCTGACCGTGCTTACGGAAGTCTTCAAAGCCTGGTACATTAGGAATTTTAGGGGTGGCAAGTACACCACTTGCCATGAAGACAAACTGGGCATTCACAGTAAGCTTGGTAGGTGGACGGACGTCGCCGAACGATTGAGTCAAGTCAACAACCCAGTGGCCCTTTGAATCGTCCCCAACGCTCCGCAACCAGTTCCGCATTTTTTCGTTTCTCAGCGCCGTACGAGTACTTGTGCTTAGGTACGTATCCCGTCTCTTCCAGCAACGGCAGGTAGCAATACCCCTCAACATCGCACATGAGCTCAGGGTAGCGGTTCCAGTACCATGTGCCCCCATAGCCGCCAGCAACATCGACGAGGACGATGTCTTCAGGCCTGAAGCCGGCGTCAATCAAGCGGACGGCAGAGAGGATACCGTTATGACCTGCGCCAGTAATCAAGAATTTGGTTCTATCGCCGTTTCGCAGTGGAGGATCCGCCTTAGCCAAAGCCTCGTAGTCGACCCATAGGCCTTTGCCGAGGTCTTGTAAGTTGGGGGAACGCACGTCAATGTACTGGGCGTTCCCCTCAGGGCGCATGCGCTTTTGCCGTTCATGGGCGTATTCCTCCTCGATTTTAGCCGTCATGGTGTTGAGTTGAATTAGAAAATGAATAGTAATTTTGAAGCGGTAAGATATTCGAACAGACTATGTGATTCTAAGATCACTGTGAGGATGTCTCTTCAGATTTTGACAGAAAACCTGTCCCTCTTATACTTGAGTCTTTGCTCAATCTCCCTATGGTGGCGAGTGTGTGTGGGTATCATCAGGGAACACATGCAGGTTTGCAGGGGTAGTAGATTAAAGCGGAGCAGAGATCACTCTGATACTGGTGTGGACCATCTGTGAGTATGATCAAGCCCCCATGCAGATTCACGGTGAGTATTTTCTTAACATAACCAGGTACTGCATGTGCTAGGTTCGTAGAGTTAGGGGGTCGCGGTGGACCAGAGTATCGGCATGATTTCAGCGGGCGCTTAAACTTGTGAGAATAGTGTTGCTCTTACGTATGATTGCGAGAAACAAACACCATACCTACACCATCAATAAGATAAAGCTCTCCACGAAGTAAGACATCAATGCACCTTATTCTACAATTTGTTTTTTACTATTGAGTATACATGGCGAAAGTAAGGCGGGATGTAAGACATGAGGGGAAAACGGTTATGTTCTGTGAGTGTAGTAGTGCCGAGCTAGGTTTGGGGTATCAAGTGTATCACGTGAGCACTCTGAGACAAGTAAACCTAGCCGACACCCCCGGTATATCTACTGAATGTGCAGTTGTAACTACACAGTGATTCTTATGAATGCTGAGCTGATCTTTTCCCTCTGAAATTAAGTGGAGCCAGTCCTTGTACATGAATCAACGCCTACATACAAGCAGGGGTAGGGACCGAGGTGGAGTACAGAACTTGATGGGCGTCGATTGACGTAAACAGAAAGGAGCTATCATCAGGGAGTGGTTCGACTAGTATTCACGGCAAGTCAATGAGCCGGAACCAACAGATATCTGATATGAAGTTCCCGATCTAACAGTTAGAAATTTACCCAAGCTCGGTGCCACACGTTAGCGGTCGAATATTCCGGCAAGCTTGTTGTGCAAAAATCACCATTGAAAGTGCAAAAATCACTATCAAAAGTTTAAAAAAAATCACTACTAAAAGTCCAAAACTTGCTATCAAAAATGCAAAACACGCCTGTTTATGTATACCAGGTACGAGACAAGCATGCCTAATAATCACGACAGTACTATAGCGACACTGGTCGAAATCTGCAGATATTATATCCCAAGTGTTAGTACTATAAGCACGGCAATACTCTATGATGACTTGGCGGGGAGGGCATGCTGTAGGGCCAGATGTGGTAGATTTCCGGCTGGGAGACCGTGTCGCTGGCTTTCACAAACCAGGTACCCCAAATGGGAAGTTTTGCAGAATATGCGGTGATTGAGGTTAATACTGCGTGGGTTCTTAGGCCCCAGACGACCTTCGAGGGTAAGTTGAAAGCTCTCAATCTCTTTGGCCCCCCTCTAGCTGCTATAATTGAGAGATCAGGTCTGTTTTAGTTGGTATGTCCTGGAGGCTGGTTACGAGTTATAACTGAGGCAGCAACGGTCCCTCTCAATGTCTGTACCGCTGCAAATGGTCTCTATCTGGAGCTTAAACTTCCTGCGCCCTGGCTACCAGCCAAAGAGTCCATACCTTTAATGGTTTGGGGAGCCACATCCGCCGTGGGATTCTATTATGTTCAGCTTGCCGTTAAGAGCAATTTTCACCCTATCATTTGTATTGCTGGGAGCTCAAAACAGTACCTGGAAGACTTCATCGACCGGAGCCAAGGAGACACAATTCTTGACTAGCGCGACTCCGAGGACGACATTAAAGAAGGCATTCGGAATGCCGCAGGCGGACGTACGATCTTGCACGTGATTGAAGGGGTTTCGAGCGAAAGAAGCGCACACATAATGACCGAGACTATGGGAACTGGCGGCCATATTGGTCTTGTGCTTTTTGAAAAAGAATACGCTAACACTCCAAGCCATGTCACACACAACAAGTATAACGTATCGGTTGTGCATGAGAGCGAAAATGATTTTTGGTTTCGTGATCTCAAGATTTGTAGGAAGAGGTCTACAGGAAGGCTGGTTCAAGCCGCAGTGGCATGAGGTGGTGCCAGGCAGACTCAACGGCGTTATCACAGCATTCAAGCGTTTGAAGGCAGGCGAAGCCCACACCGTGAAGTACGTTATAACGCTTTGAGTTTTATAGATATTTTTCGCTTCTCTCGAGGTTGGAATTAAGGTTATTAGCGTGATATCCAAAATATTGAGAGTAATTGCTTAGTAAACTTGAAAATTTGGTGAGTGATCTAAAAAGCTTTTGGGAGGGGGAATGCGTATCGATTGGTTAGAGGTAAAAAGTCCACCTATCACTAAAAGAAAATCTCTTTGTCCTTCAATAAAGACTGCAAGATCCATAGTTGACTTGGAATAAATCGTTATAATTGCCTTGTCATTGCCTGCTTTCCCTTCCTGCCTAACAGATTCGTAGCGTGCGCGAAGGAGGGGTGAGTAAGTAATTGTTTCTTAATCTGTGTTCATGTACTAGTATTTTGCAGGATGGGATCTACTATAAATCCGCGTCTAGAAATTCGCAGAGAAGAGAATAGTGCCGTGCTACATGTGGAAGCATTTTGCTCTTATACTGCTGTACTGGGTGAAGAGGTCAACTCGGCTCAAGGTCGGACCTCCGATCTCGCCGCAACCCGCCACTTCTTTGGATTTCAAAGCGCTCCACCATCGTCAAGTACCTCACACGATGCGCCTTTTACCCTGCTACGACAACGACCTTCTTCTTTTCCGGTCGCAGACGTCTCCTGGCTGAGAATTTACCTTGTGACACCTAAAAGACCATACAACATATCCGTCCCGCCCTGAAGCGATTGCGATGCCCCTCGATAATATCCGCAACATCCTCCTCGTGCTCTCCGGTAAGGGCGGGGTAGGCAAGTCGAGCATCACCACACAACTCGCGCTTACGCTGTCGCTGCAAGGCCATTCGGTTGGCGTTTTGGATATCGATCTTACGGGCCCAAGCATACCACGCTTCTTTGGCATCGAGGATTCGAAAGTGAGGCAGGCGCCTGGTGGTTGGATACCAGTCGATGTCCATGGGGCGCAGACATTGCCGGGGAAGAAAATAAAGGATGAGGAAGGAGAGAGTGCACAAGACCAGAAGATTGGACCGCTGTCATGCATGTCGTTAGGCTTCATCCTGGCTTCCCGCTCTGACGCCGTCATCTGGCGCGGCCCCAAGAAGACAGCCATGGTCCGCCAGTTTCTCACCGATGTTCTTTGGCCGCCGCTCGACTACCTTCTTATCGACACACCGCCTGGTACCTCTGACGAGCACATTTCCCTCCTCGAAACTCTCCTCAAGAACACAACTCCTTCACCCTCGCTCAATCCGAACCTACCCTTTCTTGCTGGCGCGGTAGTAGTAACAACACCACAAGCCATCAGCATCAGCGACGTCAAGAAGGAACTCAATTTCTGCAAAAAGACGGGCATACGCGTACTCGGTGTGGTGGAAAACATGGCCGGTTTCGTGTGTCCCAATTGCTCGGAATGCACCAATGTGTTCAGCAAAGGAGGTGGACAGGTCATGGCAAGTGACTTTCAAGTTCCCTTTTTGGGCAGCGTGCCGATAGACCCGGCGTTTGTGGAGTTGATTGAGAGCGGCACCAGGCCTGTGTACCCACAAGGGACGGTTATGCAGGGCAAGGATGTGAGTACGGAGGATGTTACAAAGGCGAGAAATAGTGAGGGGAGCTTGGTGGACAAGTATCGAGATTGCTCGCTTTATCCGCTTTTTGATGGCTTTGTGACGAGGTTGAAGGCAGATGTGGCAGGGATAGAGTGAAAGCGGAAAGGAATGAAATGATGTGCTCTTCACTACCCTTCTGTCTCTTTGATGCTTTTGCAGCATTGCACATTGGGTCCCTGTATTGCGTGCTAAAATCTTCGTAGCCTAATTCGTAGACCTTTCTCTCTAATCGATTCGCGGAAACTTACCGCCCTTTTACACTACCTTCACTCCAGCGTTTAATCTCCCAAGCCAAGTTTACCGTTCCTGCTCACATATGTGCTCCAGTAAGGCACCAGCACCCATGGTCACATACCGCCTATTGGGGAAACCCATCCGTGTGTCAAGAACACGCTGCCAGGTGAGAGCAAGCGTGGCTCCCACCTAGGTAAAGGTGAGCGAGAAATCAGTGGTGAAGAGCGTTTTCCCAAGCCCATATATATAGCTTTCACGCAGTTCCTCTGCTTGATACCCTCTGACTCTCCTCACATCATCTCTCTTTTGCTTCTATCAACAATCAACGCAGTCAATCTTTCCAACTGTATTCAACTGCGCAGCAACGAAGTATCACACCGGGTTCACAATCTCCATTGAGTATATGCCACACCGTTGACTACAACTTTCCGATACTGACCTTGATAGCGCTAAGCACTCTACACATGCAGTCCACAAGCGAACCTAGTTCTCACGAGCTAGGAGAAGCCGGTGAGATTGCGAGATCTGGAGAATCAAGCGGTTTCATCCTCCACCGGGAGATGCAAGATTCGGTGGATGAATCAGACGGCGTTGCAGGCTGGGGTCACGAGCGCGGAGAAACGGTTATGGGTGAACAGCAGCGACTTGGTGGGCTCGGTAATGGCGGTGACCAGGATGCTGCAAACTCATTGGGCAGTGACGCTATCAAACTGGAGCTTGGTCATTCGACAAACGATCTCGAGCGCATGGATGTGGATGATGGGGAGATTCATTCATCGAATCTTCCACACGTGACTGGGCCTGAGAAAGAGCCGCGTCAAGACCATACAGAGAAGATGCGACTCAGCTTAGAAGGACATGAACGCATCGAGTATCCTGGTTTCGCTGACGGCCGATATGGACAGCCTCATCCATCCTTGACTCCCACCAAAGCCACAGACTCTCGGCGCCATGAAGAGACTGCTAATCCAGGCCTCAAAGATCAAATGACAGCAGATATGGATGGGCTACAGAGTTACCAGAACCACAGCCTTACTGAATTTGTTCCAATCCCATACTACACTTTAGACATCCCTACATCATTTGGGTCCTTCAGTACTCCTGATTCATACAACCCACGCTTCCAAAGCTACCCGCAACAGCAGCCTTTTACCCAGCTCAACCAGTTCTCTTTCGACCCTAACTTTGATCGCCAGCAGCAGCGCCAGGTCCAAGTTGATAACAAGAAACGCCAGGAGAACGCACAAAAAATGTACGAGCAGAATCGACGCCAGGCTCAACAAGCAAACAATGACTTCGGCTTCTCTCAAAACCAGGCAGGTGTTCCAGCTTCAATTCTCATGGCTCCATTGAGCTACCAGCGAGCTCCTCAAAGCGCGCATCAAACTCTCCCATTTGGAAATAACAGCACAAACTATCAGTCTCAAGTGCAGTTTGAGTTTCCATACGATCAAACGGCATCGAAGCAGCCTCCTGCCTCGTACTCTGCCCAGAACCACGACACATCCAGTCAAACAACCAAGTCTCGCAACCAGCTACAGAGTGCGTATACTACACCAGAAGCACCTGAGGGAGATACCAAAGAAGAATACTCGTCCGACGATGACGAACCCCTCAAAACCCGTCTGAAGCGCCACCCATCCGCGGCCCCATCTCCCCAACCCCCCTCCCCCATAAACTGGAAACTCCCAGACTACGACATCCACTTCTCCCACTCCCCTCCCCCCGCCTCCTCCTCTTCCAAACCCAAACTCACCAAAGACTCTTCCCTCCCCGTCGCAAAAATCTCCCTACCGGGTCTAATCCGCGAGCCCCTCGTCCTCTCCCCCGACCACACAGCCCAAGAACTCTCCCTTCTTACAAACATCTTCCTACCGGGCCAGCAAGCGCTGGCAACACCAGACCCGGAGCCCGCACTTGCAGTGCTGAATTTCCACAGCATCGCCATGATGGTTGTCGAGGCGTACGTGCAGTTTGAGATTGGGGATGAGATGGGGCGGTCTGGTCCGTCTTACCGTTCCCATTATGATTCTGAGTCTGACGATGAGGATGGTGGCGACGCCGACGGCGGTGCTGCTAAGGGTAAGGGTAAGGGTAAGAAGAAAGCAAAAGCGAAAGAGGAGAGTGAGTACGTCCGCATCCGCTGCGCCCGCACCGCAAACGTCGACGACATCTTCTTCGCCGTCATCGACCGGTGGCGCGCGGGCCTCGAAAGTAACAAGAAGTCCTTCAAGCTGATACGCGGGATCCAGGAGTTTGTGGATGTGGCGTTGGATGTTATTTTTTGGATCAAGGAGAATGGGCTTTTGGTTGAGGAGGAGCGGGCGGGTGGGGATAAAGACGGCGGGCGGGCTGCTGGACGGGTGAGTGCGAATGAGAAGGGTGGAAACAAGGAGGGCAAGGCAAAGGCAAAAGAAGGTGCAAAAGAAGAAGGCATCTCGATGCTAACGGCTAGGAAGAAACCTGCGCCCAAGACTAAAGTTGAGAAGCCGAAGAAGAAAGAGGCACCGGTGAGGAAGAGGAGGGTTCCAGTTACGCCTGGTGTTACGGTTGTGAGGAAGAAGTGATTTTGCAGAGAGTAGGGCGAAGGGGAGGGGGGGGGGAGGTTGGTTGATTGATCTTTTCTTTTACTTTGCGAGTTTTCTGTTTCCAATGATTTACGGGAGGAGATGCAGCAATATGATTTGCAACGAGGGATGGGCAACAGAATACTCTCTGTTCACACCAGTTATACTTCAAACGACAAACGATCCATGTATTTCTTCGGAAAAAACACAAGTCTATTTGCTTACATTTAACTATGCTGACATATCCCATGCTGACGTTATAACCTCCACCAAGGAAGGATGCAAAAAAGACCCACATGCCTTCGGAGTTCCTTTTCTCCCCAGTTGCTTCCATGCAACGTCACCCATTTCTACCTGCTGTGGTAATTATCAACAGGCGCAACCTCCTTGACACTCTCCCAAATCTCGTCAATGCCCTTGGTGGCTTCGCTGCTCAGCTTTCCCTTCCTGAGCCATTGGGCTGTCTGCTCCACCTGCGGCAGCTTGCTAGCTCCGAAGATGATACAGTCGTCGTCGGCCTGCA
The DNA here is from genome assembly GCA_026262445.1 of Bipolaris bicolor. NCBI lineage: Eukaryota > Fungi > Ascomycota > Dothideomycetes > Pleosporales > Pleosporaceae > Bipolaris > Bipolaris bicolor. The sequence continues at coordinate 236,282 of JAODYD010000002.1, forward strand.
GCGCGCTGTGGAACGCAACCCATCGGTACGCAAGCTCGGCATTGGAGACGCCTTCCTTTTCGGCAAGACCGTTCCACTTGGATAGTGCATTGCGGATGGGCTCCTTGTCGTAGAGAATACTGTAGAGGCCGCCGAGGGCCTCCTTGTTGAAGCGGCCTGCGCCGGAGTCGAGGTCTGCGGGTGTCTTGGTTAGGAAGCCGCCGGCGAGAGGCGAATAGGCATAAAATTGGATGCCGAGCTTGCGTAGGGTGGGGAAGAGTTGAGTCTCGAGGTGGCGGGCGATGGGATTATAGTTTCCTTGGTAGACAGATGGCAGAGGGTATCCCTTTGCCTTGGCAATGTCGTAGACTTGCTGCACCTGCTCAGCGGTAAAGTTACTTAGGCCAAAGCGGCGGAAGATGCCTTTTTTGTAGGCTTCATTGATTCCTTCGAGGGTTTCCTCAAAGGGGATCGATGGGTCTGGGGCGTGGATGTAGAGGATGTCGAATTGCTCAATGTTCACCGTGTCCAGCGAGTCTTGGGCGTCCTTGATGACATTTTCCTTTGTGGCAGTTCCAGGACCGAAGCCACCGAGCAGTTTGGTATCGATGATAAATTCCTTGCGCTTCTCGAGCTTGCCAATGGCCTCTTGGGATCCGACGTATCTGCGTGCTGTGTCAATGTTCTTGATGCCGTTCTTGATTAGGATCTCAACCACTTCAGTGCGCTTTTCATGGGTGTTGAAGTATGATTGATCTGAGAGGGGAAATCCTCCGAAAATCGTCTTGACCATTGTGGCAGCGTTTGTGGCAGCGTTTGCTGAGATGTTGGTGGTGTTGTGGTGGTGGGAAGTGGGAAGTTGTGAGGTGTAAGCTTGACGTTGACAGCACCTTCCTCGCTCATATAATTAGTATTTGTATACATACCTACGTGCCAGACAGCATCGTCCCCTGTTTTGTGGCTATTTCTAATCTAGTATGTCGGGTCGGTCCAAAGCCCTAGTATATCGGGTCGGTCCAAAGTCCTAATATATCGGGTCGGTCCAAAGTCCTGACTCTGTAGCGTGCTACCTCTCGTCGGTCATTAATGAGTCAGAACTCCACAAACACAATCTTTCTGACAAATTGTATGCAAAACATGGCGGCTAGCGGACCGCAGCATATTCCTTGCAATCGATTGGGATTGACAACAAGGCTATGTTTCGAGAAGCATCTCCCTTGCTAACCTATTGCAGCTGACTAGTAAATGTACCCCTCTCGGCCGACTCATCCAATTGCGTCAAGCAAGTTTCTACTTCAGTCTGCTGGGCTGCTTCAATGACGAATGAATATTTCCTCCTCGCAGTACATGCGTGCAATCACGTATCCAATTTCCTCTAACGTGTCTAAAAACATTATGATGGCCCTGGCTCCATCTCTGTCCACCCACCATCTGCCCTCCAAACCCCAGCCTTTGTATAATCACCTCGTCGACCACCGCTCAAGTATGCAAAGCGAAAGTACTCATTTACACCTTCCATGTGCCGAGTCCAGGTCCAACTATCGTCCATCCTGTCTGTAAAGTCGTGGTATCTTTCCACGTCATTGACCAAGACACTCATACCTTCGTAGGGCGCGGGGAATGGATACTGCCAGTCAAAAGTTATGTTGGGCTTAATGTGAGCTACATTCACATTGTTGTGAATGACTGGGGCTGTAATAATAGGGAGAGGGGTGCCGCTGGGAGCGTCACCACGAAGAGCGCTGGGTGTTTCCAAGATGCTAGCAAAGCCCCAGCGCGCAACGCCATTGATGAATAGACCAATAAGGATACCTTGATAGAGAAGTGAGGGCCGGGTTTGCATAGATGTGCCTGCAACAAGAAGGAGGCCAAGGATGTAATGATGAATCCTAACGTTCATCTTGGGTATCGCGACAAGGGTAAGTATGCCTGCGACTAAAATGCCGTAAATGGCAAGGTAGCGAGGAAGACGACCCTCAACCCTGAAAGCCCAGGCCTGGCCAAGAGCAATAAAGAATAGAGTAAGAACGATGATGATAAGGGCGGGGATGGCGCCGGGCTGGTTCTGGATCTCGTGGGGAGTGAGGCGTTCGATGGGAATCTTGTCAAAGGTGTAGTTGTTCAGGGCGCCTATCCAGCATCCTCCTAGCCAGAGAATTGTCTTCTCTATGTGCGCATCCAGGCCCTCGAGCTGGCGGCGTACGGCGAATTGGTAGACGGCATACATACAAAAGCATGCCGGGAGCAGGCGCGCGAGCATTATACTGACAATGGCATAGTAGTCTGTCAGGTTTGGTGGGTCCGAAGCAAGCGCAACGTGGACGAAGACACCTAGGAATATTGAAGTGAAAAATACGGGTGGTGATGTGGTAAAGAGTGATAAGAGAATAGTGAATGTCAAGGAAACACCGAGCAGGGGCCATCGCAGGTCGCGGCACTTTGTCGCAGTTCCAGATAGGAAGGAAAAGGAGCGTGGAAAGTAGGAATCGAAACCGGTGCTCTTGATGTGCTTGCGGTCAACGCTGGGATAGTTAGTCTTCTCACCAATCTGAGCAACCACGCCGCATCCACCTGAAGCGTCGTTGATGAATCCAGCATGGATGGCAGCGGCGCAAATGAACGAGTCGGCGCGGTAATAGGTGTTTTCAAGGGACTCGTCGTCGTCTGTAGGCCCGCCTACGACGAGTGGACGGTAGTTGACCAACTGGTCTCCAACGGCATGGGGATAGATGAGCTGCACGCGCTTGCAGTTTGCGGGGCAGCGAAAAGGCATGGAGCTGTTCTCAAAGGGCCGGCACAGATCGCCATTGAGGCCGCAGCCATTGCCGTCGCTCCAAAAGCGATCTGTGCACCGCACGCGCACTGGGCTGCCGTAGCCTGGTATGTCTGCTGCAAAGGCACTACGATGCAGAACGAGGCCAAAAGTCAGGACCCAGCAAAAATAGAAGAAGACAAGCAGGGCAATCTTCTGTTTCCGTTTTGGGAAGTAGTTGTTCAAGAGGCGGATGGGCGCAGCTTGGACATGTGGGAAGAATGGGCGGATCTTCCAGGGTCGCGGCGGCTGTGGGCCCTTGACCCAAACGACAGTACTGCGCCAGGCGCGTTGCAGTTGTGGGGGTAAGTATTTGCTCATGAAAGACTGCTGCGGTGGGTTATAGTACTCGTGGGCAGAGGCCTCGGACGCCGCAATGAGCTCGGCCGACTCGTTGGAATGGACGCTGGCGTTTTCATCGTCGCGATAAATGGGCGGAGGGGCGCCCTCATCGTCATAGACGCCCTGACGGGAGTCCATGTCCTGGAGCGACGCCAGCTCGTGGCGAGACGTGGGCGAGGACGACAGTTTGAAGGCTGAGGGTGTGGCGATGCGCCGAGGCTTCTGGGGGGCGGTTATCGATAGCGATGGGTGGGGATGTGGATGCGAGATGGGCGCGTTGCAGTTGGGATGGAAACGGGGTATTGTACAGCGCAGAGAGAAGGAGGGAAACGAGGCCAAGGCCAAGAAGCAGATTTTGTATAGTATAATCAGCGACCAGCCAGGGCGGCGGATGACGGGCGGACCGGGCACAGCAGAGAGTTTGGCATCGGGAGCCGTGGGAGTCGCCGGGACCTGCATGACGACGAGGCCGAGCCTGTGGGGATCCCACGCCGCCGGCCTCGTGCGCTAACTCGCTGCGCCGCTGCACCCGCACGTGGCCATGGTGGACTGCATACTTACAGCTGTACACACTCTTATACATGCGCTTGCCTACGTGTAGCAGACGTGGACAACGGCCATCTGAAACACACACACGACCATACAACGCTGGCCTGGGTGGGGACTATGGTCGGCTTAACGTCAAGGCGCCCGCATGCAGCCCGTTGGGGTTTAGCTGCGACACGCATACATGCTGAGGTCACTACCGACATTTCTAATCACCACTCCCTTATCCTCCACTCCTCGGACTCCCAACGCGTCTTTCCCTCGCTCATCCTCATTGCCCCCTCCCTTTGGTAGACCATTACAAAGCCCGCCTGGCTGCGCTGCTTATCTACCATGGCACCATATACTTCCGACCCAAGTTCTTTTCCAGACCCAGTCAGTCTCGCCCACTTGCTATCACGCAGCACAAAGGCCCGTGAGGCCTCGACCGTCAAGCAATTCTACAAATACTTTCAGATTCCCGGCATCGCCCAATTAGCTGGAGGTACATACTAATCTATGCTATAATAATTCATACAATTGCTCACAACTGCCAGGCCTGCCCGATGATCACTACTTCCCATATGACACACTCGAGGCCAAGGTCGCCCGCCCCGACCGATGGCAGCCAACTCCCAACAAGCCCCTCGACCCCCCGCCTGAGGACCCTCCGTCCCCGCAGCAAAATAGATTCTGGGCCTTTTCGCGCAAGAAGGCCAAGCAACTACCTTCCTCGCGTCTGGTCGTACCAAAAGACTCCAACGTGCAGGACCCTCTGCGCATGATTGACCTCAAGTCGGCGCTGCAATACGGCCAGGCTCAGGGATATCCCCCTCTGTACTATTTCATTCGCCAGTTCACTCGCGAAAACCTGCACCCCTTTGTTCCATACAAGGACGGGCCTGAGATCCTCTTGACCTGTGGTTCTACCGACGGCTTCTCCAAGACATTGACTGCTCTCAGCAACGAGTGGTCCGCAGAACATGACCCCGTCGAAGAGCGACCCGGTCTGCTGTGCGAAACATACTGCTACATGAACGCTATCCAGACCGCCAAGCCACGGGGCTTCAACATTGCACCTGTCGCCATTGACAGCGAGGGAATGATGGTGTCCGGCCCAGGCGGTCTACAAGACGTCCTGGAAAACTGGGACTTTTCAAAGGGTCGTCGGCCGCACATCATGTACACCGTCACCATTGGCCAGAACCCCACATCTGGCACCCTCTCAGTCCAGCGACGCATCGAAATCTATGCCCTCTGCGTAAAGTACGACATTGTCATCGTCGAAGACGACCCATATTGGTACCTGCAGTACCCCTCTTCATTGCCCACCGGAACCGCCCCCGTCGAGCCCCAAAAGTCATCAGGTTTTGAGTTTTTGGATAGCTTGATCCCCTCATATCTCAGCGTCGACTACCAGGGCCGCGTGGTGCGCCTCGACACTTTTTCCAAGACCGTCGCTCCAGGGTGCCGTCTTGGTTGGATCACTGCACAGCCCGCTCTTATCGAGCGGCTCGTGCGTATCACCGAGACCTCAACCCAGCAACCGTCTGGTTTCGTGCAAGCCATGGTTGCAGAATTGCTCATGGGCCCACAATCGTCCAGAGATCCTGGAAAGGGAGGCGCAGCAGACGGAAGCGGCTGGAAAGTCGAAGGCTGGGTGCGCTGGCTCGAGGGTCTGCGCGGCAACTACGAGCGACGCATGCAGAAAATGTGTGACGCGCTCGATTCTGGCAAGGAGCTCGTCAAGGCCGGACGCCGCAAGAGTCTTGCTGACATCACTGACCAAGAGGATGACTGGACCGTTGTCGAGAAGAGGCCCTTGTACACATTTGTCCGTCCACTCGGTGGCATGTTCGTATGGGTTCGCTTCGACTTTTCGTCGCATCCTCTCGCCAGAGAAGTCCCGCGTTCCCGCCTCTCCAGGGCTCTCTGGGTCTTTTGGACAACCAAGCCTTATCTCTGTCTTGTGGCTCCTGGCAGCATGTTTGCCGCAAACGAGCAGATCCGCCAAAAGGATAGCTTCAACTGCTTCAGGTTGTGCTTTGCTGCCTGCCCTGCTGAAGACGTAGAGAACATCAGCACAAGATTTGTCGATGGCGCACAAGACTTTTGGAGAATCAAGACAAAGGCTAAGATTGATAAGCTACTTGAAGACGAGGAGGCGGCGATGGCAGGAGGAGACAATGTCTCCGGCATGTCTGTCTTGACCGGCATGTGCTAATTCTTTTCTTTTCATTTTCCTTCCATTATATTGAACACGGGGGATTTAGGAGATATCATATACACGGCGTTTTTTTTTTCTTCACTTTCTGACGATATAACGAAATATAACAGAATCTTGATCTAGTTTACCCTCATTCCCAAACACACTCAGAAATCAACATCTCATCCACCGTGAACCCTCCCTCCTCCCCAAAAGACGAACAACTTCCTACATCAAAACCTTCGCAAACGCCTCCCCCACCCCCCGCCCAACCAACCACTCCTCCAACCCCCCCATATCCCCCCTCATCCCCCTCTCCCCCCTCCTCTCCCCCACCGCATCCGTAATCTCACTCATCCCCTCAAACACCCTCCCCTGCACCCCAACCTCCCTCCACCGCTCACTCACCTTCTTCTGATACGCGGGTATATCCCCCCAAGACTCCGTCTTGATAAACCGCATATACGCATCGATATCCCCCGACGCGCCTTCTACACACAGCAACCCTGGTTTACCGGCGAAAAGGAAACCAGTGAGCGAGTAAGCTGGGGCGTGCGTAGTGAGATCCAGACGCTTGGAGCGCGTGGAGATGGAGGGGAAGAGGAACCAGGCGCGGACTAGGGGTTCTGGTTCTTTTTCTGACGTTTCTGAGGGGGAGCAGGGAGCAGGGGAAGATGGGTACGAAGACGCTTTTTCGAGAATAAAGTCGAGAGTGTCGAGGAGGGAGTCCGGGTTCGGCAGCGATGATGTCAAGTGCGTTGTTTGCGCTTTGCTGAGCCAGGCGGGTTGTTGCACGCGGACTTTGACGGGTGGGGGGTCGGTCGGGGTGGTGGCGCCGTGGTAGGTGAAGGGGATGGTCAGGTGTAAGCGGAGGGTTTGTGGTGGGTGGCTTGATGGGGTTGGGTCCGGGGGCGGGATGGAAAGGTCCAGCGTAGCGGAAATGCTTGGGTTGGAAATCATGGCTTCTTGGGTTTTTTCTGTGTCGCCGTCACGCAGTAGGGTGAGCGTGGAGTGCGCGGTTTCAGAGAGGGTGAGGTCGTCTGGGTACATGGCGAGGAGCAGGTCGATTTGGCCGATTTGCAGGTCGAGTAGGTCTTGAGGGAGGAGGTGCCATGACGAATCCATTTTTCCTTATCTTTTTTTTTCGGGAGTATTTCAGGATTTACGGGTGTAAGTTTTCAAGGTCAAATGGTAGTACGTATGTGACTTAAATTATATCTAGTTTGGTAAAGGGAGTCTTAGAGGTATAATTCACAAACTGGCTAATTCGAGCGAAGTCGGCGCTACGAACACACAATACTGGAGCCACTAGGTTTTTTCGGCCACTAGCCCCCCCCCCCCTCCCCCGGCCACAAGCGTTAACATCTCGGCATTTTGCAATCGCTCGAAGCCATTTACGTTTCAGTACAATTCCTAGAATCACTATTACATTTTTTTTATTCGGCTATGTACAACGGTTTTGGTTTGCTCTTACAGCTTGCTGGTCTCTGGAGCTGGCGTTGCCTATATTTTCAAAGTCAGCTTTTTTCCGCACATTTCTGGTCAAACTTGGATAAAGGGCAGATGACGTACCTCCCACATATCAATCAGCACAGTGTTTGGCTTGCCCACCCGTAGTACAGCAATGGCGGCGACATCGTTCAACCACGCGACGGTGTTGTTTCTGCTCGTCTCGAACTTGCCCCTCAGCATGTTGGGTGTGCTGTCCAGGTTGTCTTTTGGTGGCAGACCCTCGGTCTGAATGTAAATAATCTCGCCAGCGTCTGTCTGGAGCACATAACGGGTATCCGGTCGTGTCTTTCCACTGTTGTCCACCAAAAGCCAGTCGGCGCCGATGTTCAGGATTTTGCCTGTAAGTATGTCAGATTAGAACTGTAGCATCGTGTGACGTCATTCTCTGCGAAAGGGGAAGCATCAGGAGCCAGGCCATTTTGACAGCCCCTTTCCCTCCCACCGACTTTCGCAATGAAGACAACATCTTAAACAACTAACCAGACAGTCTTGGTCCCTTGAATGTGCCTCCAATGATGGGAATAATGGAGCGCGTTTGTCCATAGGGAATGTTTTCAACATTGATTGGGGGTGAGAGCAAAGCCTCCATTCGGTAGAGCAGAGTCAACTGCGGTGGTACAGCTTCGTCTTGTGCCATGGCAAACTGTGCAAGCGTGGCGATGGCAGTAGCAAGAGGGTATAGAAAACGCATGATGAATGAAGCAGTGTTGCCGAGATATATACCTAGATTATGGAATTACTAGCAGAAGCGTAGGTGAAACAGGAACAAGTCATGGGCATGTAGCTAACGTTTTATACATCCACAAAGTACCATGCAGCTACTTAGTTCCTGGTGCCGTGATCAAGATCCGAGGATAATGCCTATAGGGTTAGTGTCTTTAAACCCCGCAATCGGCAGGCAATTTACCCCAGTTTTGATAAACTCCAGCATTCCCGGCAGATGAGGATATACGCGCTCTAGTCGCGCTAAGTCCATTCTACCAGGTTATCCCGTCGGCCCTACTTGGCGCTAGCAACCGTTGCATGGCGGTGAGCAGGGTGCTAAACGTTAATCGCATTTCTGGGGATTTGGAATCGAACATTGAATGATATGTAAATATACCTTAGAGTGCCGACGACGTGCATGCATAGAGCGTCATCAAGTACCTCTCCACCTTACACGTTCTCTCCAAACGCCCATTTCAACCACATCAGTAGAAATAATCGTTTGCCATCACCAATCCACCATGGAACTCTCAGACCTCAAAAAAGAGATGCTTCCACCTTACCTGCTGGGCGAAATGCCCAAGAGACACATACTATACCCATATGACTATCACAGCTAATCCAATATGCCCTACAACCTCCCCCCAAACCCCTTCCAAACCCTCAAAAAACTAACCCACCACGGAGACGCCGGCGCCCACAACCAAGGCATCTACCTAACCAAACACATCCCCACGGCCAAAGTCTACATCGAAAAGCGGCTCCTCCCCTCGCACGCTGCCCAACGCGAAATCCGCGCCATGCACCTCTGCAACCCACACCCACACCTCGTCTCCATCTTCACCTACACCCAATCCCCCTCCACCTCTCTAATCTCAATCTACATGCAACACTGCGAGCTCGGCAGCCTCGACACTCTGATCCTACGCTTCAACGCGCACAATACGCGCCTGCACGACGAAGGCTTCGTCTTCCGCGTCTTCTGGCACCTCTCCCTCGCCCTGTGCTATCTAAGCACAGGATCCGATTATGCCGCCACACGGCACCGCGCCTTTCGGGGCAAAGCCGCAGTAAAGAAGCAAGGCTGGGATTCCATGCTGCATCGCGATATCAAGCCCGGCAACGTCTTCTTAACGCGCGATGGTAGCGCGTGTAGAGGGGCGGATGCGCATACGCTCTATCCGTGCGTTGTGCTGGGCGATTTTGGATGCGTGGCTAAGGCGCCGGATAACTGTCCACGGTATCCGCAGTTGCTGGGGCGCGGGGATCCACGGTTTGAGGCGCCGGAGCGTGAGGGCAGTGTTTATAGTGATGTGTACAGTGTGGGGCTCGTGTTGCATTGTCTTGCGCGTATGACGCAGGTTCCAGAGGTGATTTTACTACGGGATAGGCCGCTGGGGAGGCGGTATACGGGGTGTAGACATCTGGCAAAGATGGTGCAGGATTGTCTGGCGCGGACGCCCGAGGAGAGGCCTTCGCCGCTGGAGCTGCCCAAGTTGGTGTTTGAGGGTTATCGCCTATGGAGACAGGCGAGGAGGGGATGTGATGGTGTTGCTTTGCCTAAATGGGCTTTTGGCTAAATGCCGTGTTTTATCAAACACTCGTAGGATTCATCTATCTAGACATGAGAGTGGAGCTGTTATTCAGCTTTGAGTTGCATATACCCTTTCTTCGTTCAATGCGACAAGAAACATGGGCTCGGGGACATCCGAGCTGCCGACTTTCGAACCTCGATACGCGTACCTTAGATCGCAAACGCTAATCTGAGTTAACTACCCACACCGATCGATAAGATTGCGCAGATGCTCGTAAGCGGCAGGTGCTCGCGGAGTAACAGTAGTTAGGTTGCCTGGTGCTAGTGAAATGAGCCGGGTCGGGCCGAATGGAAAGTTGCTACACAGAGTTTGTATCCATATGCCAGCAAGTTTGCTTGCATAGTACAGACGGGAGAGGTGGCGAGAAGCGAGCAAAGTGCAGAGTGAAATGGGTACTTCCACTGATATGGAAGAGCAAATCTGTCTGCAGAGTCATGGGAATCCATCACGATAACTAGCATTAGGAAAGAATATCACAAAGACTAGTTAGTTGTAGTTAACTATACAAATAAACATTGACTATAATGTACATTCAATCCATCTTACACGTCTAACAGAATTCCTGAATACTGAACAGGTCGATTGCTTCAAAAATAGTACAGAACACAAAACAATAAACACAGTGGATAGATCATCGAAAGCACCATGCTGTCGACAAACCTGTTTTTCCTCAAATCCCTTCCAAAGCGCCATGCCAAAACCAAAAATACACACACACGATATCTCTCCAATCCGTCCAATGATGACAACTAAACGCCAACGCTAAAAAAAATAACATCCCCATCACCACTTGATCAAAAAGCCTTGACCAAAAAGAAACCAATCCTCCAAAACCTATACACCCATCTCTCCTTCTAGGTCTCCTACAAGTATGCCATCCAGAGTGGATCACACTGGCTCAACTTGGCCGGATGTACCGCTACAGCAACGAGATCGACCACAGTCTGGTTTGCCGGCAGATTAGCTCCTGTGGGCAGACTACCAATAGCACTGGCCCTCTTGACCACCAAATCGCTGTTGTTCTGGACACTCTCCCTAAGGACCTCTGGTGTCAACTGGTTAGCCTTGTGTTGGCTGGTGAACCAGTGGTTCATCTCATCGCGCATGAAGATGCTGAGTTGCATTTCCAGCTCGCCCTCGGGTTCGATCAAGCATCGAGCCACAGTCATGACGCTGGGAGCAAAGATGCCTTCGAGATTGAGCGGGCCCATGATTGTTTGCAAGTTGGGCGTCAGACGGAAAGGCACAGGCTCCGAGTTATGTAGAATGGGCTTGCCGACAGCCATGCTGGGAATCAATTCAGATCCCCAGATGCGGCCGCTGGCACGTGATACGCTGATCTTCTGTGGGAAGCGCGTGTTCATGTGCATGACATACGTCATAAAGGTGAGAGCGGCGAGCTGGTAGCTGAATGTGCGACGGAATAGCCAGAAGTCGTCGAAGGTGGGGAACGTGGCGCGGAAGTAGTCCTGGATGACTGTTGGAGGTACATATTTCTCTTGAACAGCAGCAAAGGTTTCGAGGCGGATACTGTTCGCGTGTTCCAGGTTTTTCTGTTCGGGTTGTATTAGTTTTTGTTCATCAACCAATGTGTTACGTCCAACACTTACAGGCTGGAGAGCTCTCAGTTTCTCGATACTAAAGAGTATGGGCTCGTCCTTATTGATGCCATTCTTACGGCAGTAATCCTCGTAGATACCCTGCATGTTGATGTACGACGCATCGTCCTGCACCATGCGCACACTGGGTGTGATTGGAATCATAAGTGGAAGGTGGAACTGCAAGTTCCTCCTGCGGCTCTCCTTGCGCTTCGCCAAGATACCGTTGAAGATGCGGAACAGTTGGACAATGCGCTCTTCACGCCTTGAGCTCCTAGCAGCAGGGAACTGGATAGCAAAAGGATGAATGCTTCCATCATGGCCACGAATTCTGAGACGGCGATGACAGATGCCAATGCCGCGCACCAGTTCCACATCGGGAAGGAAGCGTTCGATGCGCACAAAGTCAGAGTTCTTGTCTCGGTGCTGCAGATATTGTCCAGGTACCTCGACATCGTCAAACTTGAGGAAACGGAACTCGCTGAGTTGGTGTGTATATTGCTCAAGCGGCACCGTAAGCTTCCTTCGGTCGAGCCTCTCTTCAAAGCGATTCCGCCAGGTACGCAACTTCTGGATGTATTCGTACATAGTCGGCTTGTTGGTAACAAAGTCCTTTTCGAAAGCCTTGCGAATGTGCGGTGGCAGAACAGACTCAGCGAAACGCGTGATGTTAGCCTCGGTCGATGCTGGTAGTTTGATCTCGCGTGCGTAGAGATTTGGCTGGCGGCCCACATAGGACAGCCCGTCGTTTAGTAGAGCTACGATGAGTCGGTAAGCATCTTCGTCAGGAGGGCACTTGAAGTTCTTCTGGATCTGGTCGAGCATCGTCTCCATGGATAGCGCGAGTAGTGGGAAAGCCGTCTTAAGGATAGCACTGATCTCTTCGACATGGTCCCATGGCTTCTTTGGTGCTGGGGGAGCATCGGCAGGGGCGGGTGCGTTGCCGGCCTTCGGACTGCCTTGCGCCGCACCTTCTGTCTTGACTGTACCGTTGGCCGTTCCGTTAGCTGCAGGCTTGGTATCAGTGCCTGCGGCCACTGCCTGGTTGCCGGATTCGGGTAAAGCTTGTTTCGTTGCTGGTGAAGCTTGTGCTTGTTGCTGCTTCGCCTTCGCCGCCTTTTCCTTTGCTTCCTTCTGCTCATGCGTCTTCTTGAGTACAGCCATATCTTCTCGTGTCGTGCGGAGATGGCAGTACAGTGCCTGTGGATACGTCTTTGCCAGTTTCCCAAGAATGGATCTCGCAATAGGAGCTTCCTGTCGCGAGAGACTGTTCAGCAACTGCGGAATGTAAGTAATCCAGTACCACGCTGGCGTATCACCCTTGAACTCTTCAAACTTCTCTGCCAATTTCCGCTCCGGGTTGTCCAAGCTGAGCAACCACAGAACACGTCCAAGCAGTTTCCTGGACTTGGCGTTCTTGAATTGGCTGGCAGCTTCCAAGTAGCAGCTGAGCGCTGCCTCTGCCCTCTCCAGGTTCTGTGGCTCCTCCTTGAACAACATGTCGTTGTAACGTCCCCACTCGGCCCATGCTTTTGGCAGCTTAATGTCAAAGTACAACGCAGTGCCAAAAGCTTCACCAGCTTCGTTCTTCTGACCCAATTTAGCCAGGAACATACCCTTGAGAGTGTAGAATTCTGCCTTCTGATTCGGACCAAAGTAGTTCAGATTGGTGTTATTAATCACATCCAAGCCGCTATTGAGATCGGCCTTGATCTGGTAGTGACACTTTGCCTGTTCACGGAGCTTCAAGAAGGCCTCTTGGATTTCGATGTTGGGAAGAGTGTAGATTCGTCCAAGCTGGTTGATGCACACTTCAGGCAAGTTGTGTTTGCGTGCCACATGTGCAAAGCGATTGATGATCCATGCAGTCTCGTGGTAGCCTCGGTATGCGAACGAGTTGCCGCTGGCGTTGTTCTGGTTTGGAGGCAGCAAGTTCAAGTAGACACCGTTGATGAGCTGGAAGATATGCTGGCGCCAAGTGACGAGATCCTGCCATGCGTTGATGTCATCCCAGAAGTTTGGCAGGCGATCGCGCCAGGTGCTGAGGAGCAACTTGAGCTCCTGCGATTTGACATCCAGGTTTACTTGAGTAGTCTGAGCAAGACTTTGACAAATGACACTAGCGTCATGCAACTCAACAAGTTGCTGGAAGTGCTGCAAGAGCGGGATGTGTGCCTGGGTGATGCGTCGTGGAAGCTGGTGCCATTTCCTAATGGAGAGCTGGATGGACTCATCACAAAGTCGGTGGAACTCTGGTTGCGACTCTTGCTTGTTGTGGAGCTTGAGCAATGACATGAAGGTCTGGAAGAAGACTCTTCGCGGTGTTGGTGCATCGCTAACAGCTTTGATGGTTGCATCGAGCTGTTCGCGGGTTTCGGCATTCTGCCAGGCATCAAAGACGCGCCAGGTTGATTCCAGGTAGAGATCGTTAAAGTTCTCATGTTTAGCAAAGTCACTCAGAATCTCCCACTGTTGCAACTTCTGTGCGCAGATAACCCAGTGATCTTCCCAGAGCATATACTCGCCGGTACTGAAGGGAAGAACAGATGTGCGGGCTTTGATTTGCGCAGCCTCATACATTTGCTGGGCCTTGTCCCAAATGCCACACTGCTCGTACGATAAAGCAGCATTGCTTTCAATGAATTGGCAACGTCGACGCCATGTCCCATAGAACAGGTCGTCTTCTTGCAGGCCGCTGTAAATCTCCAACAGAGCATCCAGGTTGCTCTCACGCAGTTTTTCGACGTCAACGACAGGAGAAATGGCAGATTCTTCCATGTACACTGCAGCAGTATACCAGGCGTTGTACGTCTGGGCCAGATACTTCATGATGTGAGGTGGGAACTTGACCCGTGGGCGGGAATGTACGATAGCATCGAGCATGGTTGCAACACAGTTGGGTCGTTTATCGAGTTGGCGGGAGTGGTAGTCCTTTGTGAGCAAAGCTGCCATGCCCTTTTCAAGGTCGCTCTGATCGTCTTTTGTAAGTGCAGTCCAGGCTAGTGGGAAGAAAGCCACCCAAATGTCGTGTGCCAGGTTACTGTCAGTGTGCTGCAAATGTCCGAGCGGTTCGAAAATGTCCTTGACCTTGACATCAGCAAGCTGGTTGCAGAAGCGGCGATGGCTGATGATAAGGTTCTCCAGCTCGTCATCGACCATGACATCTCCAATCCTGGAGTCTCGAGCATAAGTTCCAAACAACATGCTGGGTTGCATAAGGCGGAAGTCTTCTGAGTGAAGCTGCGCTGGAGTGTTCATCTCGACTGAGCCAAACATCAAATGAATGACCTGACTGAGCCAATAACTGTCAGAAAGGGTATCCCAGTTTTGAGAAGCCAGGACGTAGCTGAGGCGACTGGCCGCAGTACGACTCAAGCTCTTGTCAAAGATGGCCATGTATCTGTTACGCATCTCGACGTCTTGCGCACGGGTGCCGATCAAGAAGGCGTGCTCCATACGTACAGTCAGCTCGCTCCTCGTAATCTTGGGGTCCTCATAGATGCGAATAACGAGATCCAAGAAGCGAGTCAACAGCGAGGTGTCAGCCCGATGTTCGAACAGCAGCATCTTGCTGAGTACTGCAGTTTTCTCCTTGAGAGTCGGTACAGGCTCAGTGGAGCGGAAGATCCATTCTTCGACAAGGTCCAGTACTTTCATACAGACCGAGTTGGTTTGCGATCGCTCGACCAGTGATGCAAGGACACTGAGATATGGCCTTCGGTTCTCGCCGAGTTCGTTCATCCGGGCAGCCAAGATGTCGACAGTCTTGAGCACCAGATCTGTTTGAATCTCAATCTCGCGAGGATCCGTGGGGGGATTGGCTCCTTCAGGGCGCATAGCAGGTGGCACAGGTTGTCCGGGAACTCCGCTGTTGCCAGCGAGATGATCCTTGGCCATCTTGCCTTGGAATGCCTTCATGACTTGCGGGATGTGTTGATCAATCTCCTCGGGTCGCTTCTGGCACAAGGTCCAGAGGATGTTAATCGCGCTGACATAAGAGCTATTGGAGAGTGCCTCAGTAGCGATGGTACCGAGGAAGTTCACGAACTCGGTAGAAGGCGACTCTTCAATATTTCCTTCATCGTCAGTAATGGGTTCAGGCATCACCTCTAGAATGCGCTTGAGAATAGGCTTCAGTTTCATAGCACCATCCTCAGATTCGTCCGTTGCATGTAGGCTGGCTTGGACATCAGGGTTCTCGGATCGAATGGGCTTGTCGAGAATCTTCTGAAATTGCGGGATGCGCTGCAAAACCCAGTCATCAGGCTTAACATTGACGATGACCTTGACAATCTGGAGCGTGTTGATCATACGAGTATTGAAAACCTCAGCCTTGTCTTCCTGCTTCATCTCAGTGAGAAGAATCTCCTCGATTTTCTTGGTAAGCATAAGATCGAGATCCAGATCGTTCCATAGTCGTGGTGAAAGCAAGTCGTGCAGAAGCTGCACAGCCTTTCTGCAGATCTCAGCAGGTTGCGCAGTGTTGGTGGCAGCGGGAGTGGCATCCTTGGGCTTCGGCGAAGCAACGGGGAAGCGCTCTGGGAGGTACGCAATGAACTGGATAAGATATTTGATCAACATCATCCGGATTGGAGCGCCTGCAACAAAGCCCTTCGGCGCGGAACTTGGAACCACGGCTGATCCGTCAGCACGCCTTTTAAGAGCCTGCGGTGACTCCGACTGTCGATCCGATAAGCCGCCACTCTCATTTGCTGTACGTTCCTCCCAGGTCCTGATCAGACGGATCAAATTCAATGCAAGCTTCTTTGCATCAGTCGAGGGATTCGGAGGTTGCGCGATTTTGGATAGTGCTGTGATGATGATGGGCGACAGATGCTCTCTGCCTTCGTAGAAGAGATCTGGGTGTCGGACCAAGAAATTGAAGATGCTCATCAACTGCTGTAGATTAGAACTCTCCTCTGAGAGAATCTTACGAGGAAACTGAATCCAGCGAGGCATCTTGGAGTCTGACCCAGGCAATACTGGCATCCGCTTCTTCAAGACAGGAGCCATGAGTTCAAGCGCTTGCATCACAAGTGAGCGACCTTCGTTCTGATGTGCCTTGAGCAGGGCTTGATAGACTTGCACAGCAATCTTAACAGGTGTATCGAAAGCGGCAATGAAAAAGGCGATGAGCACGTAGGCAGCGTACTTGTTGATGATGTCTTCAAGCTTGATGTAGTTCCAAGCGAACTTGATGACATCTTTACGGGCTTCTTGGATCATGCCAGGGTAGTGCTTCAGGAGTAGGGTGGTAAGTTGGAGAAGCTCCATGCGTGAATGATCTACACCAAGCTGTGCGGTGTCTTCTGAAAGCTCGAGTGTCGATTGTGGCTTCCAAAGCCGGCTGTGGATGGTTTCGGTCATGGCCTTGTCCATGAACTTGGTACCCTTGGCTTTCGGGTCAAACAAGGCTTCCCAGTTGCGCTTTACATCCATGGCAAAGATGGGGTTGACAATGTGCCGGAAGATGAAAGTCTTCGTCTTTTGTGACGAATTGCGTGACGTGTACAGGTCAATGCACTTGTTCACGATCGTCTTCCAGTAATCCACAGAGTCGCTGGAAATGATCTGCTCGTAGATAAAGTCAAACAACCGTGGAGAAGCTTTGAATTCCTCAGATGTGACAGCGTCGACAAGTTCAAAGAAGAAATCCAGACTGCTCGGCTCATGCTTGAGGTACGTGGTAAAGATGATCATGATCTGGTCGCCAGCCTGTTCAGTCGCCAAGCGCAGTTCCGCGTCGAGAGTGTTTGCCCTGAGCTTCTTTTCCAACGATCGAGCCGCTTCGAAAAGTCCTTTGCGTAGCTCTGCGTCTGAAACAAGCCACTTGCTAGTCTCTTCGCATTGACACAGAGCATAGGCAATGTGAATACCATTGAGCTGAGCTTGGCATTTCTCCTTATCAGTACCCTCTGGGTTGATGGCACTCAAGAAGCCCGGAACATCTTCTGTGACCTGCTTACGGAGGGCCTCGCTTGCCGGGTTTTGAAGCAGCTGGGCAAAGAAGCGTCCTTGGGTGTGATCCTTCAGATTGGGGGCAAAATGGTCCCAGGCTTCCTTCGGGTACATGCACAGGTACTTGATCAGAGGCTCCCTGAATGGACTGTAATGCGTCCTCCTGAGCGCACTCTCCAACTCGATGACCTTTTCGATGATCTGCTTCAAGAATGTAGCAGCCGCCGGTGGCAACAGATGGAAGATGTTGAAGATGCCAGTCACGATCTTCATCTTGGAATTTTGCTCAATCATGGTGAATGAGATCTTCTGAAGACTGTTTTGGTCGGCGATGCTCTTGAGATGGTCAAGAAGACGAGTTCCAATCTCCACCTTGAAGTAGTTTGTGAGCAGCTTCAGCAAACGGGCAAGGCCATCAAGGTTTTCGACAGAAAGCTTTCGTGGGTCCTGGAGATTAACCAAAATGGGTCGAAGTCCGCTTTGAAGCACATCTTTGGGTAGCTTGTTCGTCGCTGAGATGACACCCGAAAGTCCAATGTTGGCTGCCTCGATGACCTCAGGGGACTTTGAATAGAGACACTTGAAGAAGACAGCGATGATGCGGAGGAACGTCTGGTTTGGTGGGGTAGTGCTGAACTCGGGGAAACTCTGCGCAGTGGAGAGAAGTCGAATACAGGCTACCCGCAGATTGATAATGTGGTCGGCGTTCCTTTGCTCAAAGGGCTTGCTCGCAAGATGTTCGTCTTCGGCGTCTGCTAGTGCGAGGGACTCCATAAGCAACCTTGTCAATTGCTCATTGAACTCGAGAATGTTGTTCTTAAGCTTTAGACAGAAGGTGATGGCGTCGATGTAGGCAATCTGAATGCTGAAAGGCAACGCTCGGAGGGGCTTTGTCCAAATAGGCAGAATGAGCCTGTCTTTGACGGGTGTGATGAGGTCGCTCACGCTCAGTTCAGTGACATCGGAGAGCACTTGGAAAGCCTTCTGTGTTGCGTCACGCACATTTTTGTTCATGTGCGACAGATCACCCACGAGCTGCTGACAAAGTCTCAGCGTAATGTTGTTGCCCTTATCAAAGTCTTCTTTCTTGATCTTCTTGTGGCATCGCCGGATGAGATCTTGGATAAGTCCTTCTGCTTGAATGCGGGTTTTCGAGTCCAGATCGATGGGCATGTCCTTCATGACAAAGTTCAAAGCCCGGACAAGTTCGAAATGGCGAGGCACCAACCAGGTCTGAGGAAGTCCTAGCTGCTTGATCATGATCTCAATACCACGAGTCCCGCCAGACTTCATGAACCAGTCATCCGCATGGCAGTTGTGGCAGAAAGTGCTGGAAAGCTCAGTGAAGAAGACGAACTTATCGAGAGAGCCGTCATTTCCAAAGATGGCTTTTGTGGCATCGCGCATGGTTATGATGACTTGTTCCGCAGCGTCGCGCACAGCAGCATGCTCTGAAGCTAGTGATTCGCCAATAGCTTCCGAAATAACGTCGGTTTCGATCACGACGGGTCCCTCGCCCGAATGGACATCAAACGGCTTCGTCTTGTGTTTGAGCGTTGCGAACTGGGTTCCGAGTTCCAGAAGTGTGAAATGCTTCGCCAAGTTATTCACCAGAGCCTCAGCATCAGACTTCAACTCGGGTATAGACACAGCAAAGATGCAAGCCTTCAGCAACTTCTTCAAAGTCTCCTGCTCCACACTCTTCTTGGTGATTGACTTCTCACGCTCCGACGCAGTGAGGATGTCGTAACCGGCATCAAACTTCTTGGCACACAAGTCGTTGGCTTGCAGGCGGACCAGCTGTGCAAAGTCCTCAGGCAAGCTGTCGAAGCCGACCAGCAGCTTTGTGTGGGCTGTGATGAGACGGAGGGCCTGCTGCTTGTGGAATGTATCAGACTTCTTGGCCGCAGGTGTCTTGGGGACCTCGTAGAGCTTTGTGATTGCGGTGTCAATTCCGATTGCCGCAGGAAACGCTCGGTCTTTGGTTGATCCAATGAGACGTATGTCGATAGAGGATTGATCGTCCGAGTACGGCTTGAAGTTGAGTTCTGGTGGTCCTGTGATGAATTTACGGTTGCGACCACCGAGTTTACCAAGAATGCGCATTGTCGTATGGGCATGGAAGTGGCTATATGGATTCGGCTTGAGATGCTCCCATAGAGCAGCCATCAGTTCATCAATCACCGGTGCCATGATAGGATCCAGGTAATCAGCAGTGAGGTTATCCACGCAAAGCTCCAGAGTACGAAGTCCTTGACCGACAAGATCAGATCCAGCTCGCAAAGCAACGACCAGCGGTCTCATCAGGTAGCTAAGATGGGGTAGAAGGTTACTCAACCTCGCGGGTACCGTAAGAGAAAGCTCAACGAACAAGTCTCTTTCTGCAGGCTTGCGCGCCGTCAACAAAAGGTTGTTGAGAACATCCAGCAACATCTCTAGAAGAGGAAGAATCTCCTTGTATAGATGCTCGAACCTACCACCGCCAATGCTCCTAAAGAGCGACCTGAGCAGGAGGAAATAATTCATGGGCTCCTCGGCAGTCGTTGATAGCTGAATAGACTTTGTAATGATCTTGCTGACGTGCGGCAAGAGGACTTGCTCGTTTTGAGCAGAAAAGAGTGTGACTGCCATAAAGGACAACTTGAAGAGGCGGAGCATAATGGATGACTTCTTGACATCTGCAGTGCCAACCTCTTCAATTCGATCCATGAGAAATTGTAGCAACATGCCAGAAAAACTGGGAGATGTGGCCTCGGAAGCAAGAAGAAACTGTGGAACGTGGAGCAATGCCGGGTGATCGAACATCATATCGTACAAATGGGGTATCTCGGATGAAAACACTTCGTGGAATGTGGCTGGGTCAATGTGGTGGAAAACTGTCGCAAACGTCTCCAGTAGATCCTTCTCTTCTTTGCCACTCGACATCATATGCTGGTTGCCCATGAAATCTCCTGGTGACATTCCTTGGGTCTCGGGCGCCTTGTCGGTGCCATAATAACGGAACACCTTGGCACCTTCGCGGAAAAGCTTAATGAGAACCTCGACCTCTTCGGCATTGTAGCCAAAGGAAACCTCATGCCAATTTGCCGACGCATTCACTGGGTCAATCTCTTCTTTGATCTTGGCCGGATTGCACGCTCGCAGCTGGTAGAAGAGATTTTTGAGCCCGTGCAACAGGTTCTTGAACAAGAACTTGTTGTCGGCAATTGGATCAGAACTTCGGTCCCGGGGATTCGATGTCTTGATGGGTGTCGCGTTGAAGATGTCGATCTCATCCCAGTCTGGAGGACTGTCCTGAACAGCCATGTGATTTTCGTCAGTCGCATCGATTGATGGTTGGCTGTACTGTGCTGAGAGTTTAACAGCGTTGTGATACTGGCGGTTCATAGCGGCAAACTTGTCGCCAATGGCATTGAGAATCATGATCAAGAAGTACCGAGCATCTTCCTTGGGCTCCAACTTTGCTATGCACTCTGCCATGTTCAGAAGCAGTTTCGCACTCATAGTCTGGAAACTGGTCCCCGGAAAGCTGTCGTGCAGGTTCTTCGTGTACACCTCGACTGTGCGGCGAATCTGTTCCTTGGAAAGCGAATCTCGCAAATGGTGGATAAGATCTGCAAGCATACTATATGCAAGCGGGCGCATGGTTTCGTACACGGTAAGTCCGTCTCCGATCAAGGTCCTCTCATCCAGTAGCTCGTCAATCTTCTTCAGAAAGATTTTGCGAAAGTTGAAGTTGATGATATGCCGTATAGCTACCAGTAGCTCCTTCCGTGCACCCGACTTTTCTCGTGGGCAGTCCTTGAGTAGGCGCACAACGATATCCGGTAATGTTGGCAAGAAGTCATTCAGCTGATTTGCGTAGACTCTAAGGAGATAAGCCAGGAAGCTCATGGTCTTGACTTGAGCTGTGATGAAATCACCAAAAGCAGCTCGATTCCGAATCTCCTTGCTGACGCCAGTAAAAATCTTGCCCTGGGCCTTGGCCTCTTCATGCGCCTTCTCTTGCGGCTTTGCCTGGAGCAAAAGCACATTTTTGATAAGCGGAACGAAGAGTTTTACATTCTTGTTCACGCAGTTCCGGTAGGCCTGGAAAAGTGATACCACAATGATTGGGCACTCTGCGAGAACCTTGAACGACTGCATTCCCTTGAGCAGCATGCGCGTCTGCTGGTGCTCCGAGCCAAGATCGCCTGCGGAGCTGGAACTTAGCGTAGTTGCTGGCGAATTGGGACGAGGAGATTGCGAAAACTGGTGATTGTTCGGGGTCGAGGGGACGCCTGACGAGGTTGACGCAGGCGCACTTGTATCAAACGTGTCGTGCACGGCTTGCTCCATGGTCTCAAACATTTCTTGGATCAGGTCGAGGAAAGGCTGAACGCGGTCCGCGAGGGCTTTGGTTTGGTGGCGCTGGAAATCCATAATGGTCTTCATGCACAAAACCGCATTGTCTTCATTTTCCAACTTAACCAGACTCATGAGCTTATCCACAATCTTGGCCGCATGCGGTTCGATCGCCTCGGTCGGGTTCATGGGCAGGCGGTGCAGGATTTCGAGGATGCAGTTTCGTATCCGCTGTTTCTGAGTCAGAAGGCTGCCCTATTGCTGCGGGTTTTGCGCTCACCTGTTCGGGCGATGTGGATATGAATACTGGATTACCATCGAGTATCTTGAGAAACACAGGAACTAGGTGGTTCAGGAATGCGCTGTATTGCGGTCCTTGGCAGTAACTCTCGATGTTGTCCCGGATTTCAATGGCCTGGGTGCCCTTTGCTCTCAGATCTGTGCCATAGTCAGCCTCTGTTCAAGTTTCTCAATATGCGCGACCGCGTGCGATCGTGGCCGCCGGGTCTGAATTGTTTCGTTACCAGAGTTAGGGTCGTCCAGTTTGGAGGCCATAGCCTCGAAGTTGTGAGACGCCATGGCGAGAATGTTTGCAGCCCACAGCTGCTGCTCCCCTTGTGTGGAGACCTCTCAGAATGCGCCGTACAGTGTCGTGTTTACTCTGTGGGTTGCGCGGCCGGTGTGGCAGAAGGCAGGCGCATTTGCTCTTGTAACGGCGCAGTCGTGTGCAGGAACAGCGGCAGGTGTCTGCAATGGGGAATATTAAAATGTGAAAAAGAAGGGATGGGCTAGATGGCCCGGTTGGTCATTAAAATCGTTATGAGAAAACGAGGACTGGTGGTGGGGTGGGAAGGCGCGTCCAGCAGGTGCTGGTTGAGGTCGCGTCTTGAGCTCTGCAGAGCACTCAACTGACGACCGGTCGCAGAGGTGGGAATGCCCTGGACTCTGAACCGGCAAGTTCCGTGGCTGCCTGCCGCTGATTGGGCTGTTTTGCCCCTGCGTCTGTACGAGTTGGGATTAGCGCCATCGGCGTTTACAAATCCCCGGTCTGTGGTATCAAGCCTATCGTGTCCGCCGGCAAGTGTGTCGATGACTGCAACCCTGACTGGAGATATTTTGTGTGTTCCAACGAGGATATATGATAGCCGTAGTACCACATATGCCTCCCAAATTATCAAGATGTCTGGCATGGCCTAGGTGTGTTTGAACTTGCAAATCTCATTCCATCTACCGGCTGCATCTAAATATCTGCACTCTGCATCACCACCAACCCGCCTTGGCATACGTTGACCACCATTCATGCTGCAATACATCACACAGTTGTACAGGCCACGTTCGCTTCCGGTCTTCTGTCTAGTAAAGGAAATTGAAATATGGCATTTACATTGGGCGCTCCGAAGTATTCGATGTCAAGAAGGAGATAATCGGATAGCGAGCATACCAGCCTGCAATCTACTTCTCCTCAGGGTAGAGAGTCTCCTTGAGGGGAATACCGAGCTCCTCGCGTATCGGCTCAAGCTCCTGGAGGTACTCGGCGTATTGGCCCTTGTTCTCCACCTTGAACTTGATACCTGTGACGTATGTTAGTAATCAAAGCTCCGTGGCTGGTCACGCCCCAAAGTCGCATCATCTTGTGACATGTTCCACGCCCCGCCGCTACGTAAACCGTCCAGATACACATGCGCGGGGTATAATGAGAAACTTACCCTCGAAAACTCGGACAGCCGAGGGGAAGTCATTGACACGCCTGGCAGCGCGGAGAGCGGCAGTGATGACTGCGGGGGAGGGGACGAGATCGTAGGCGAAGCAGTTGTTCAGGTTTCGCTGCAACGTGTTAGCGCATAGCTCTCGTTCGCAACAATCTACCAGCTGGCTCAATGCAGCTCGGGTGATACCGGTGCGGGCCGTATGCTGGGGCACAACAAACATACCTGAAGCTCAAAAACATCATTGACCTTCTCAAACTCCTTCTCATACCTGCAATGAAGACACAAAAGTCAGCGCTGCAGCTCTAGATGCGGTCAATCGAACCCAATGGCTGTCCGTAGTTCGTGGTCCCACTATTTCTCCCCAATCGTCCAAGCCCCTCCATGGATTCCTCGTACCTGGCGGTAAACTCTTCAAACGTCTCCTCAGCGTGCGCATCGCTCTTTCGGATAGCCGACTGCGAGAAGGTGCGCTGAGCGTTCAATGCAACGGTTGGTGCTCGGTAGGCCGGGACTGCCACCCGGCTGACCTTTGACGCGGCGCGCATGAAGAGCATGGTGCGGTTCAATTAGCTGGCGGCTAGCTTTTCGAGGTGATGAGGGAGGCTACTGGACGGTTGAGCCGGCGTTGCGTGGGCGAGGGGTGATGTCGGTGGTGGTGCGATTTCGCGTGAGGTTATGAAAACGAAAGCTCAGACGATCCGAGTTGCACCCAAGCCAAGCATGGAAAAGTGGGTCGCTCCTACTATCACTATACCCAAGGCTGAAAGCATAGTCCTGACACCCGCATGCATATACTGTGTACCAAGGATACTTGTTTCCTTGATCTGTATAAATATCATGGGGTTGTTAGTGCCACAATGGTCCATTGAACTTGAGTGCGCTGTTTCCAATTCACGTGCTCCCAACCTGTGTGGGGCTTTGCAGCGACCAGCTCATCAATGAAAGAGTCATTTCCAAGTCAAAGTCGCCATAGCTCAACATCAGAGTATAGCAAAATGCACTTCATGCCTCAATGTTATCTATGGGAATCGTTTTGTATCTCCTATACCCTATAGTATCCTCCAAAAGGCGCAGGGCCCTCGGACGTGGCTCGAACAGACATGATAGGGTTGTCATTGTCGTCTTCACCGTCTGAGCTCCCATACATGTCCTCGTCCAGCTCATCATCTGGCATCGTGTCATCTTTATCTTCATCATCGCCATCATTACCCTCGCCACCTTGGTCAGCACCCTCGTCATCTGCGTCAAGGTCTGCATCCAAGACTGTGTCGGCCATAACAGGATCTTCTGTCATGTCTTCGGGAACATCAACGTCTTCCAAATTTTCTGCATCATTCACTTCCCTTTCTTGTTCATTTTCCGCCTCCATCTTCTCAAAAGTGTACCGTGGATTTCTTGCAGCCCAACGGACGTTGTGCATAACCTGATGCTCTCTCCTCTTCTCTTGGTGTACCTGGCGGTCATCGATCTCTGCTTTGTATTGAGCTGCCATTTCCTTGTCGTCCCATAGTTCAGGCCAGTTGACAATACGCTGGTATATTGAGTCATCTGGTTTCTCGCCACCAATGATTGTGTTCATCTTGTCCTTTAGTATTACCGTCGCCTTAGCCCATGTCCCCACATGATACCATCCTTGGAAGGTCGGCGCACACGTCGTCCTGATATCCGTTGTAGAGAGAATTTTCGAAATCAGAGGGTCGGTGATATCGCAGAATTGGAATAGGTTTCCAGTTTGTGAGACATGAACACCGTCAAAAGTATGCTCAGACTCCAGCTCTTCTGGAGACATCTTGGCTAGCTTCATGACGTGTTGGTCGAAAACTGCGCGGTGTTTTGATATACCCGATTTTAGATACGAGAGAAAAGACACCGTTTGATACTTGCGGTATTCAGGATCCTTGCGAGGGTCAACCCCCCAGCGCACAAGTGCTTCTCGCCAAGGTCCACTCTCGAAGAAATACCCACAGTATATAGCTGCTTGTCGGAGCTTGGTTCGCTTGCTCCACCCGAGCCTGTTGTACAGGAGTTGGCGAGTGACAATGGGTCTTTCAAGGAGCAGAGCTCTGATGTTGGCAATCAGCGACTGCATATAAGGCGTGAGATCCCTCTCTGCGGGTAAGTTGGGTCCCGGTCCAGTTGGCACATGCTCATCGGTGGGTTTGACAATGGTGTATGCGTTATAAGACAGACTTCTCTGCACATTGACAACACCTTGGTCGGTGTATTTGACATTGGAGTTTTGCTGGAATCTAGCCAGGGGTTAGTAAATGTTGGATTTGCAGAATTGCAGCCATACCGGTAGTTGAAAGCGATTGGCATTTGCAGAAACTCTGCAGATGGACCGACAGTCTTGGTGAGATCTGCGCCAGCTGCTGTGTTGATGTTGTAGTTCTTTACTTTTTCATCTGGGGAAAGCATGTCAGTAATGTTTCGGGACTACTTGGACTAAACTTACATCGTCTGGAAAGGATATGATCACGCAAGCCGACCATTGTGTCGCTGTGAGAAGCGGCATACTGCAAGTCAGGCATATCTAAGTAGTCAGCACCAGATACCAAATGTGGTCAGGACGTCAGCACTTACTCCTGAACCGGTGAGTCTCGTCAACCACACCAACAAGAGCAATCTTGTATGTGGATGCATTGTCTTGGATGCTTCGGTAGATTATTGGCGCATCGACGTATGTCTGATTGTTGTCACGGGCTAAGTCGTCTTCAGCAAGAAAGGGCCCCGCAGTGCCGCGCTTTCGTTTGCGACCTGTTCGCTTGGGGACTGTGACTTTTAGGAGTAGGTTGTTGGTGCGCACTGGGGTGGATAGCAAACGCTTGGCGAAGGGGTCGTCGGGACGAAGAGAGACTGAGATGAGCTTCTTAAGTTCATCATCGCCCTCAGCATTGATGGTCATTTCCAATTTCGATCGCAGGCCCTTGGGTCACGTGTTAGCATGCGGGTGTGGCATGGAGTTGTAGTACAAAGACTTTTGCTGACCTTGCTCAGCTTGACAGGCCCGCCCAACGAGGCGATGCCCTTTTCCACGTTCTTGATGATGGCTGGATGCTCGACAACCGAGATGGCACGCGATGGAATAGACAGCCACGATGCATGCTGGCTCTCGCCGTTTGCAGTGGGCGTGGGTTGTTCGTCGCTCATGGCGCACTGCAACAGATTTTTTTGTTCACAGGGCACAGAGTATAACTACACGCAGTCTCTGGTGTGGTGGTGTTTTGCAGAGTCTGCCCGAGCACGGCAGAAGGACTATCAGATAGGGCGCACACACAGACCCTGAGCATGCGAGGACCCGTTTGCAGCGTCCCTCTAAAGTACTACTATATATGGTGCCGGGGATCTGCCTCTGGATCGTTGTGGGCGCGGATGGTCAGGTGACGTGCAGCCATGCAACGCCGCCAAAGCCTATTTGTCGTCTCTGTGCGTTGTCTCCGTCTCTGTCCCTGGCTCGCGTCTCTCAAAGCGCCCGTCGCCGCATGGCCGTGTGTATGTACATATGCTATCGGGTGTATGATGTCGTGACGGCCGCGGCGGGGCTCTCGAGATCCCAAACGCACGGCCTCGCTACGGGACGGCTAGCGCGAATCACTCGACGCCGTCTGTCTGGCAGCAGCCCTGAGTTGTCAGTTGACGACCTACTCAGTCTCTCATCTCCAGCTCTTCAGTTACACGCCTCGCTCTCTCTGCCGGTTCGCCTCTACGTCACCACACCGTTGTTGGGGCTCCCCTCAGCTGCCTTCTGTTCCCTCCCCCCTCTCGCGAGCTCTGCCCTCCACCGACTCCCCGTGCTGCATCCCAAGACGGCTACACACTAGCCTCCATCCACCATCTCACGCGTCCCCTCGTCCTCCATGTCGACCTGACTTGCACGCCTGCCCAGTCGTCATTTCCCCTGCCTGCGCTCCTCTTCTGGCACCCCATTGGCGCTCTTGGATTGCGATCCCCCTCGATACACGCCCAGAGGCCCGCCTCAATTTCGGACGCCCGTCTCCGCAGACACCTCCGCAGCGCTTGACCTGGCCCTGAGCGCTCCTGCACAATCATGAAGGGTTTCCGGCAAAGGGTCGTAAGTCTCCGTTTCCTCCCTGGACCCTTGCGCTGCGGCCACCGCCCAGTGCCCTGCCCCTCTCTATGCGCGGAGGCTAACATGTCTAGTCTGAACAGCTTTCTCGAAGCAAGGATGGAAAGTCGTCCAAAAAGAAGGACTCAAACTCGGGCACTGCTTCGCCGTCGCTCGGTGCCTCGAATTCTCCCTCGGGCTCCGCCCAGGCCACTCCTTCCTCATCACAGACGCAGCTCACCGACGCGCGAAGCAAGAACCAGCCCGCTACTGATGGCGCCGCAGCCCACCACGGGTCGCTACAACAGAACCAGCAGCCTTCGTCGGGCTCTCTAGCGGGTGGGCAGCAGTCATTTGCTGGACAGGGCCTGATGGGTCCTGGCAATGCTGGCAATGCTGGTGCTGCAGGTCCAGGCACGCCTTCCAGGCTTGGGCAGCCCCTGGCGCCGAGCGTCGTCATCAGCCCGAGCGCTCCTGTAAGTACTCTTGCTCATCATACTTGTGTAGAAGGCCTGCGTAGACTAAGTACTCTTGCAGCACGTTCCCCCTCCTGGCGCTGCCGAGACTATGCCTGGCGACCTTGCGCCTCCGAAGGCGGGCCAGAAGTCGGGCATATTCGACCGTCTTCAAGCGACCCCCAAGGACAATATCGAGGGTATAAGGACTCCAAAGAGACAGCATTCATCGCGCTTTGACATTTCCGATCAGCGTCAGCGTGAACTGGAGAAGCTACCCGGATTCCATGAGGTGCCTCCAAACAAGCGGGAGGAACTGTTCATGCAGAAGATCGACCAATGCAACATCATCTTCGATTTCAACGACGCCAGCGGCGACATGAAGTCCAAGGAGATCAAGCGTCTGGCCCTGCACGAGTTGCTCGACTACGTTGCCAACAATCGCCAGGTCATTACAGAGAAGATGTATCCTCGCGTTGTGGAAATGTTTGCCAAGAATTTGTTCCGACCCATTCCACCTCCCATGAACCCACAGGGCGAGGCTTTTGACCCCGAAGAAGATGAGCCTGTGTTGGAGGTTGCATGGCCACACATTCAAGTCGTCTACGAATTCTTCCTGCGCTTCATTGAGAGCCAGGACTTCAACACAAACATTGCCAAAGCATACATAGACCACAGTTTTGTGCTCAACGTATGTACTTGATTTTTTAAACAGTTACCAGTCCTGCAGCTAATCTTCCCAGCTACTTGAGCTTTTCGATTCCGAAGACCCCAGAGAACGCGACTTTTTGAAGACGACGCTTCATCGCATATACGGCAAATTCCTAAACCTCCGCTCCTACATTCGTCGGTCCATCAACAATGTCTTCTTCCAATTCATCTATGAGACGGAACGATTTAACGGAATTGCCGAGCTTCTCGAAATCCTCGGCTCCATCATTAACGGTTTTGCTCTGCCCTTGAAGGAAGAGCACAAGCTCTTCCTGACAAGGGTACTCATTCCGCTGCACAAGGTAAAGAGTCTGAGCATGTACCATCCACAGCTGGCGTACTGCATTGTTCAGTTCCTAGAAAAGGATGCAGCTTTGACAGAAGAGGTAAGGTTAGATGTTCAGTCCAGCAAGCTAGGCTAACATGTGCAGGTTGTTTTGGGGCTTCTCCGATATTGGCCCAAGGTGAACAGCACCAAGGAGGTCATGTTTCTGAACGAAGTTGAAGACATTTTCGAGGTCATGGACCCTGCCGAGTTCGCAAAGGTGCAAGAGCCTTTGTTCAACCAATTAGCCAAGTCGGTCGCCAGCCCCCACTTCCAGGTTGCAGAGCGAGCACTCTACTTCTGGAATAATGAATACTTCTGCAACCTTGTCAGTGACAACGTCGAGGTCATTCTGCCAATCATGTTTGCGCCATTGTACGAAAACTCAAAGGGTCACTGGAACCGGTATGCTGCAGCACCACGTCGTAAGCAAAGTCTTGGAGGCTAACAATTATGTGTAGAACGATTCACGGTATGGTGTACAATGCTATGAAGCTATTCATGGAAGTCAACCCTCAGCTCTTTGATGACTGCTCGCACGACTATGCTGAATCGCAAAATAACGCGACACAAAGGCAGCAAAGTCGACAAGATCGCTGGGACAGATTGGCCAAGCTTGCAGAATCACGCGCAAATGGCACGGCGGAGAAGTCATCAGGACGTGTGGACGATTCAGCTCAAGGACGACTGGAAAACCTGCGTCTTCAGGACGATGGGGCGACATCGAGAGACAGGCGGCCGAAAGATTATGAGCGTCAAGGCAGCCAAACCTCGGTACGTTGATTCTTAAGTCCCTAGAACTCGCGATGAGCATTCTGTGTGGCCGAATCGGTGTACTCTTAATTATATTCCTAGACTCCTAGGTCTTTTTTTTCTATATTGTCTCACTCTCCGTCTTTTTCTTGTCCAGGCATTGGCTTTTGGTTCGAGTGGATCTGACGTGTTTGTGCTTTGTGTCCTTGTAGCGACGGCACCATTCATCATCAGGGGAGCACCATGTATCATCCAGTGCTCGTCGTTCGGCTGGTCGACCTCGTAGCAACAGCCGGCCAAACTCGTCGTCTGGTCACGCTGTCTCGTCGCGAGGGCCTTCTGGACGGGCGAGAGCAAACTCTGGAAGCAGCATTGCTCGGGTCACGAGCTCTTGAGGCCTATGGCTTGTGCATGTTGTCTCATTCCATATAGTTTGTGGTCTATGTGTAGCTCTTTGGAGTATGGCTTGTAGTTCATGTTGGCATTCAGCGGTCGCGTAGGTCCCTGGCTGGCTCCCCCAAAAGAAGGACGGGTTTCTTTCTTCTTCTTCTAACAACGGTGTTTTGGATCTATTTTTGTGGAGGGCTTATAGATGTGCGAGTGACGCCTACTAGGGGTTTCACTTTTGCGCACCTATGTATACGCAATATTAAGACTATTTTCGAAAACAAAAAAGAAATGTGAAAACAGTCGGTGGCGAGTAGTGTGAAGAGGTGCAGATTTGAAAGCAAGGGGTAGGTTGCGTGCTATGATGACCAAAAGAAATAAGGGGGGAGAAGGGAGGGTTTTGGGATGCTGCTTGTTCGTACGAAGCAATGCAGGATTGTGTTTACATGGGTACCTTGACATCGAAGTTCCGGGGTAGTCGAGGTTGACGGACGAGCTACAAGTGACAGTGAGTGCCAGCGACAATAAGGGGGGCGGTGTATCGGCGACCGGGCCGCCAAGATTTCCGGAGCGCTTGTTCCCATTTGGTCAGTGCCACGTCGAGGCCTCTCCACAGTGAGCAAAAGTTTGGCAGCGGAACCGAATTGAGGATTGGGGTGCAACGGCATGCTGAGCACGTGGGGGGGCATGGATGGGACTGGAGGCGATTGGATTGGGGTCTGCCTGTGTCTTGAAACATTCATGGACGGTGCCGACATGGGCGTGGACATGGTACTGCATGCAAGCAGACGTAGGCGGGCTGCCATGATGCATCTGCCTGTAAGACTTGGCAGATATCACCAGCAGGCGTGCTAGGGGCTGGCCTCGGTCTGCAAAGTGTCGCAATGCGGACGAGCAGCCGCTCAATAGGCCAGATCTGCGCCAATGGCGGAAGACCCTAGCAGTCATTTCCGACCTCCTTTCCGGCGCTGTAGTCAAGAAAACTGGCGCTGACCCTTCTTCAAAACCCTCATCAACTCTTCCTCTTCCTCGCGGTGTGAGATTCGCTTCTACACATCATCTTCTTCGTCGTTCCTTTGCGCCTTGCGTGTGCTTGGTCGTGGTTGCCGTCTTTTCTTTCCCTCCGCTCATTGTTTGATTACGCATTTTGTTCCTCTCAAACCTGATAGGCGCAGCCATTCGAATCAAAACACTTGACATCCTCTCCCGCCAGACTCCGTAATCTTCCACTGTTGCCGCCAGTTCGCACGCACGCATACACAAACACAATGGGAAACCCCGAATGGCTTGAGTACGGCGTGCCGACGCTCGACCGTCCTTTTGGCCTGGCTCTATGGCCCATTTTCGAAAAGGTCTTTGAGCCCATTGCCGGCTACAAGCCCCAGGACTTCCGCTTCGAGCAGGGCGTCACACCGCTCTCAACCTTCAAGACGTGTGTTGTCACACTTATTGTATACTACATTGTAATTTTCGGTGGCCGGGAGCTTATGCGCAATCGCGAGCCCTTCAAGCTCAGCTTTCTCTTCAAGCTGCACAACTTCTACCTCACCGCCATTAGCGGTACGCTGTTGCTGCTTTTTGCCGAGCAGATCATCCCCACGGTTGTCAGGAAGGGTCTTTTCTTCGCCATCTGCGACCACGAGGGCGGCTGGACTGACAAGCTGGTTATCCTCTACTACGTACGTATTCACAACAGGCGCCCGCTGCAGACCAGGCTAACACATGTGTACAGCTCAACTACCTCACCAAGTTCCTCGAGCTGATTGACACCTGCTTCCTGTTCTTGAAGAAGAAGCCTTTGAGTACGTGCATCCGAATGGCGGTCAAGATATCGTAAAGCTAACGGATTCCAGCTTTCCTCCACACCTACCACCATGGCGCGACGGCCCTCCTCTGCTACACCCAGCTCATTGGCCACACCCCCGTCTCATGGCCCGTCATCACGCTGAACTTGGCTGTTCACGTTGTCATGTACTGGTACTACTTCCAGAGCGCTCGAGGCATCCGCATCTGGTGGAAGAAGTACATTACCGTTGGCCAAATCACCCAATTCGTCCTTGATCTTGGTAGGTTCCTTCGTAAATTGACGGTGCATTACAACAGCTAACCCCCGCCTAGGCTTCATCTACTTTGCGTCGTGGACCTACTTCACCAGCACCTACTGGCCCCACATCCCCAACATGGGCAAGTGCGCTGGCGAGGAGTTTGCCGCTATTTCTGGCATCTGCATTATCACTTCATACCTGTTCCTCTTCCTGGCATTCTACTTTGCCACATACAAGAAGCCCGTTCCCAAGGGCCGACGCAGGGCTACCAGCGCTCTCGTGGAAATGAAGGACGAGAAGGTGCCCACTGTTGGCGAGGCTCGCAGGCGTCTTTCGATCACCCGTGGTGCCGCTGCTACCGGATCTTCGCCCAACGGCACCCCCAACGGCCGGGCGACGCGCAGCCGCAAGGCGTAAAGGGTGACATTGTGGCTGCGCCGGCTATAGAGGCGCAGCTGGGGCGCACCATGCTTGGCTAGAGGAGCTACCAGTTAGGCCTGGCTCCTATGACTTCGTTCTTGATGCGCCATGGCCAATAGAGGTCGGCAATTTTGATACTTGTTGTAATTGTTATGTGTGGGGTGGGACGGTTTTGGCTTGCCCCGTGTTACGATAAAAGCATGTAAGAGCATGGTTGGTCGGTCGGATTGCATTAGGACAACGGTGGTGTTGGGATTGGGCTCTGACATGGGCAGTCCACGCACGCGTTGTACAAGATACTCGAATGACAGATAATGCATAATAATGGTCAAATTTGGTCTTCGCCATGGGAGTTGTTGTTGTTGTTGTGAATGTGGATATGTGTGTGTATGCATGTGGGGCGTGTGGGTGTATTAATGTTCGCGTCCACGTGATGGAAATGGAGTAGGCTGCTTTTTGGTGTCCGCGGGGGATAAAGGGGTCAGTGTAGTAAGTAGGCATTGTGTGAGGGCTTTATGTGCAGTAGTCGAGTTGAAACGCTCATTGCTTTGTTATTGGTATGGAAATTACTGCTTCTGGGATGTTGCCACTTGCGGCTATCGGAGCTTTACATAGGCATATGTGGGGAAGCTTGACCAGATTTACACGTGCAAAACCGAGGGGTGAAGCATGGTGGTAAGACGAGGCTGACAAGGGATCCGCCACCATTACGCCATGTGCCCGGCGGCCAGTGTGTATAGTCCCCGGCTTGATGCACACTCCAAGGAAGGCAGAGAGAAGTCGAGGGGGCTCATCATGGATTGCGCAGGCTACCATCATCCATATATGTAAGAAAGAGAGAAAAAAACAGACAGCGCCGCGTAGGAGCCCCTCGTGTCTGGTCTGACGGGACAACGGGCCTTGTCGTCTCGTTTGCGTTGCCAAGCACGAGTGGGTGGCGTGGACTGTGGGTGGATCGCCGGTGACATGTGATAGGACTGACATGTGAGAATCATGGCTTTTGTGGTGACCCCCAATTTGCTGCCGCCGGGCGCTCTCGTCTGGCTTCCCATTGCCATCGCCGTCGCTTTGCTCCCCTCGCACCTTGGCCCTACATCCGCTCAGCTATGCCGTAGCCCGGCCAATCCATCCTGCCACCCTTCTGCTCTGACTGTCATGCTGCCTCTGCCTTCTGCGTGACCAGCCGCCCACTCACTCCCCTGAACGACATCATTGCTGCGTCCCCTCTCATTTTGCGCTCCTGCGCCCCGGCATCCGATTCCGCTCCCGCTGAGCCCCCATTCCCTTTCGAGCCTGCTTCTCCGACCCTTTGCTAAGCATTGCGATCGCACGCGGGAACAGGGCAGCGCGACGTAGCGCAACTCTCGCCAGTCGAGCACAGTACACTATTTGATCGCATTGCCAAAACACCCTCCCGTCGTGCTTCGCGCACCGAGCGTACGTGGGGTACCGCTAGTCGCCCGCATCACCACCCGCACGCTTCTTTGACCACGTCCTGCCAATTCACAATGGAGCAAGAACGCCCACTCCAGCGTGCCCCGCCGCCTGCATACACCCAGCACGAGCCTGAGTCGCTGCATCTGCCCTCGGTACCAACCCATATACCCACTCACAACCATCACCCGGACAATGCAAGACTCCCAGGCATCAAGTCGCTGCATCTGCCCGAGACCAAACCACGTCATACGCCGCACACGTCCATAGAATACAGTCCGCGCACAAATTTCGAGGCGTCGCATTGGGGCGTCTTGCCTGCCCCAAATGGCACAACCTTCCCAAGCGTGCCAGAAAGCCTGCCGCGCGAAGATGTAGGAAGCCCCATGGACACGTCTAGTATACGGGAAACGAGCGTCAGTATGGACGACCCAGATGTACGATTGGCAGCCGAGGCGCTAAGCGGACTGGGCAACCCAGGTATGTGGGGGTGGTGCCCTCATGGTAAAGAGTAAGCATATACTAACTACAGCCTACAGACTTTGTCCGTTCTCCCACGGCACGATCCCTCACATTGTCTGCCCGCTCACCCACTGCTGAACCACCGGAACCACTTCTGTCGCTAATCACCTCGAACCACCCATGGTTGGGAAGTTCCATCAATGGCTCCATATCCGCTTACAATACGACAAAAGGGTACACGCCGCGTCTAGTCCAATATGGTGCTGAACTGCTCGAACGCAATATTGGATCGCCTGTAGTAAATACCGTTTCGTCCGTAGGTAGAAGAACCGGCATGGAGAAGAGCCTGCGCCGTTACCTGGGCGAAGGACATCGCCGGCCTAGCGATCTTGAACAGGGCGACAGCGACAGTTCTAGGAGTAAGAGACAGAGGATTGCGAGTCCCGCAGATGATGCCATGGATGTAGACGATGCACTTGCAGCAGCATCGCGAACAAGAGGGGGATCTCAGTCTTCTTACTCTGAATCTCTTCCAGCCTACGATGATCAGAGATCGCCAAACTACGAAGAGGCGGTTGTAGGAGACACGGCTGGGCAAAAGGCACCAGAACAGCGATCCGAGACCCCGCAGGACCGTCGCGTAAACTGGTCTACACAGCTCATCATGACCACCTCTGGTCTTGGTGTTGCTCTGTCCGAGACATCACTGCGCTCCCTGAAAATCTGCCTGGGTCTCCTCCGCAGCGCAACAACACACATTGACTCCGTTATGCGTGCACTCAAGCTCGTCCTGGAAGAATACGAAGCCGCGCTGCGCAACCAAAGGGAATCCTCGTCCAACAGCAACAACCACAACATTGCTCAAGACGAAAAAGCCCAACTCAACGGCAACATGGCGCAAATGGGCCTCGTAGATTCCGACAAGGACGACCAAGTCCGCCGCTTCGCCGACCGCATCAAAGAACTCTCCTCCGATATCTGGCAAACCCTCCAATCCGTCGTGCAATCCGTGTCCCGCTACACGGGCGGCGCCCTCCCGCAAAACGCCCAAACCGTCGTTCGCACCCAACTCCTCTCCGTGCCCCAGCGCTGGCAACTCGCCAGCCGCAACACTAGCGGTAGCAGCAACAGCAGCGGTGGTGACGAAGTCCGCGGCGCAAACCGTATGCTGGCCTTTGCCAAAGAAGGGCTTGATATGATGGGTCAGATTACGACGGTTGTAGATGGTACCGTGCAGAGTGCAGAGTGCTGGCTTCAACGTATTGGACGGAGACCTGCGAATGGGGAGGAGAGTGCGGGACAAGGAGGGGAAACTCAGAAGACGCCGCTTGCGCTTGAGGCGGGGTTGGCGAGAGATGAGAAGAGGTAGTGATTATGTGGTGTTTATATACATGTTTTGTTGTCGTTTGTTTTTCACAAGCCGTAAGCCGTCTTTGGTTCCTTGCTTCGCCTTCGCCCTTTTGCGTGTGTGCTACTTCTCTTCTTCTTCTTTTGTGCAATGGGAGAAAAAGGTCGAAGGGCAAGTTGAGTGTAGTGGGAAGATGGAAAATGAAAGAGGGGCGCTTTTGGTAGTCTGGTGAGGTCAAAGTGAGAAAGCTGGACGTGTTGTTGGACGTGTTGTTGGATATATCCTAAGAGTATAAATTTCATTCCTTTATGGATGTTTGGATGTGTTGTTTAGGGGTGTGATGGTTGTGATTGTTTTGTTGCTTGCGCTTTGGTAGGTGGTTCTGTGTTGCTGTCTTTTTGGGGGTCGAGGGGGATTTGCGGTTGGGAGAGTGATCTTGGGGATTCGGCTTCTTGGTGGGTTTAGAGAGGGAGAGGTGTTTTGAGAAGTTGAGATTTAGGTGTATTTGGGTGATGTATCTGGGAGATTGTTTGGTGGGTTAGTACATGGAAGTGGGTTGTTTTATCTATCTGTTGTTTGTGGAATGAAAGTGTTGGTGTGAAGGGGTTGGGGAGAAGGGTGGGGTTGTTGCGATTTGGGAAGGAAGGAATGGGGGCAGAGAAGGAAGGGTGAGAAAGTTGATTAGTGTGAGTAAATACCAAATCATCGTAAAAACTATTCTTACTACTCTCATCGACGTTGTTGTCCAACTTCTACTCTGTTCCTTCCTTCCATCTCGTCGGTTTCTTCTGTGGAATCGCTCGTAGTTTAACCGCCGTGGCTGAGGTCGAAACCGACTAATGCAGCCTGCTTCCATTTCGCTCCTTCAGCTACAGCCTTGGCTCTGCTGTCATTCAGGTTGCAGCCTTCAAGCTTCTGCTCTTTGGTTTTGTTGCATGACTTGACCAGATGGATTCGCCATCTGGGAAAGATTTGATACTGCTCACTAAATGAACGTGTTGTGCTGGCGGCCAGTCTAACAACTCCTACTATGGGACCACCCCGCGCTACCGTGCACCGGCTCGACTTCACGAGGCTGACACCAAGCACGCAGAATGATGACGAGTTTTGCGTAAAGTACGATCGCATTCATATATTTGGCAAAACTACTGACATCGTTCAGCATCATATTCATTCATGGCTTGCGAGGCCATCCTCGACGAACGTGGGAGGGAATTACAAGACCAAGCAGTGTCGGCAGCGATGCTACCAAGAAGTCCAAGATTCTCCAGATACGGTCCTTTTTACAACGAGAACCGGCTAGGTCTTCTGCACCAGAGATACCACAAGCCCAGGACCCTCCCTCGACCCCTACTTCGTCATCGCCGGCTACCATATTTTGGCCAGAAGAGTATCTCGTCCCGGACATCCCCCGTGCCTGCATATGGACATACGGGTACAACGCAGACGTCATTGGCGGTCTCTTCAAAGCCAACAACAAGAATAGTATCTCACAGCATGGTCAAGATTTGTCAGTTAGACTGGAGCGAGAGATTTGCAACGAGGTATGAGATTGGCTGGTTGCAGAGTCCCTTTATAATCATATCTGAACACAATCCAGAAACCACTTTTATTCGTAGTTCATAGTCTTGGTGGAATCATACTCAAAGACGTAAGGAATCTAAAGCGTGATAAACTACGTCGACGCTGCTAACTTTGTTGCTGTAGGCCATCCGCCGATCGGAGACTATGCGGGAGCAAACAAGATTCATTATCTTTCTTGGGACACCGCACCGGGGCAGCGAGTATGCAGGCTGGGGTCAGATTGCATCGAATCTTGCCCGTGTAGCCATGCAAGACTCAAACAAGAAGATTCTTGAGACACTGGAAGTAAATAACGAAGTTTTGGATAACATCCATGAAGAGTTCAAGCAGATCGCGTCCAAAGGCAAATTCAAAGTTCATTCCTTCCAGGAAGCACGAGGAGTTACAGGCGTGCGTGGATTGGAAGAAAAGGTAGGCATGACACAGAAACTACTGGGAAAAACTAACAACTATAGGTGGTGGACAACTTCTCTTCCAAGCTTGACCTTCCACGAGACTTTGAGACTGTCGAAAGCATCGATGCCAACCACATGCAAATGGCTCGGTGCGCCAGTAGAGATGATCAAGTATATCGCGCCGTCTGTGGTGTTTTGAAAGCATACGTGAAACAGGAACTGAAGAACCAGCAGACGCCTTCCGCTTCTGAAGGTACTGCCACGAGACTGAAAGATGCCGCTTGTACGTAAGATCATAGCTTACAAGACTACTGTGAGACACAACGCTTATTAGTGGCTTCTATTATTAGCAAGCAAAGCTTTGTTCATGGTGCCTTTTTCACAAGATAGCTTCTTCATTGGACGAGAAGATGTCATCCGCCAGATAAAAGAGCGCAGAAAAGCTGCACCTTCACACACGCGCACAGCTCTAGTTGGTCTTGGGGGCGTGGGGTCAGTATATGTATCTATCCTTTGTGTAGAAGGTGCATTAAACCGTTTTTAGAAAGTCACAGATTGCGATCGAGTACGCGTATCGAGCCCGCAAGGAAACACCCCACATGATGGTCATGTGGATACACGCAAGTAGCCCCGAAAAGTTCCAACAGGGATACAAAAGAATTGCCGAAAAGCTTCAGTTGCCTGGGTGGGACGACCCCAAAAAGGATGTCCTACAGCTCGTATCTGAGTGGTTGGCGGACAGTCAAAATGGGCAATGGCTAATGATATTGGATAACGTTGACGAAACTAACATCTTCTTCAGCGATGATCACGACAGTGATTCGCTTGAGAGCTATCTTCCGCAAGTGACACATGGGACAATCCTGATCACGTCAAGAAACAAGATTGCAGCAACCAATATTGTTGGCGGACACAGCGGTATTATCAAGGTAGAACCAATGAGCGAGGAAGAGGCAGTAGAACTACTTCACACCAAGGTGTCATCTACAGATTCAGATCCAGCAGATGCCAAGGCGCTCGTTCATGCATTGGAGTACATTCCGCTAGCCATCACACACGCCGCGGCATATATCCAAGCACTAGGAGAAACATTCACGATAGGCAACTATTTCAATATCTTTCGCGAAAGCGAAACCAATCAGGTGCAATTGCTTAGCAAAGAGGAGTTGAAGGACATTCGGCGCGATCCAAGCATACGGCATGCAGTGATAGCAACATGGCAGATCTCGTTTGAACACCTCCGAAAGACGAAACGATCCGCAGCGGACCTACTTGCACTCATGAGCATGTTCCACAAGCAAGGCATCCCACGAAAATTAGTGCAAGGTACGACTAGCGAACTGGAATTCAACGATGCTCTGGCGCCACTGATCGGCTTCTCTTTCGTGAGGGTTGAAGTTGGGCAGCAGGCAGTGATGATGCATCGCTTGGTGCAGCTATCGATGAGACTATGGCTAGAGAAAGAGAAGGAGATTGACAAGTGGGTTGAAAATTCGACACGAGCTATGAGGATGGTCTTTCCAAGTGGGGAGTACGGGACATGGCAGGAGTGTCAAGTGCTGTTGCCGCACTTCAAGGAAATCACAAGCCATGCCACGGCCGATGAAAAAGTGTTGGCAATGCGAGGAAGCATTTCATCGAGGGCTGTGCGATATTATGCCCACATGAGGGAGAATACGGTGGCAGAGAAGCTATGCCGATCGGCATTGGAGATTACAAAGAATATATATGGGCATGAGCATCCCCGTACGATTACTCGTGTTAATAATCTTGCAATAACGCTAGATATTCTTGGAAAGTGGGAAGAGGCTGAGGGAATGCATCGGCGAGTGCTGCAAGGACGTGAGAAGATGCATGGGCCCGAGCACCCTAGAACGTTTAATAGCATGTATAACCTTGGAGTTTCATTAGAGAAACAGGGAAAGTTAGAAGAGGCTGAAGAAATGCATCGGCGAGCGCTACAAGGACGTGAGAAGATGCATGGGCCCGAGCACCCTGAGACGCTTGGTAGCCTTGAGGGCCTTGCAATAGTGTTACAGAAGCAGGGAAAGTTCGAAGAGGACGAAGAAATGCAGCGACGAGCGCTACAAGGACGTGAGAAGATATTAGGGCGCGAACACCCAGACACACTCACCAGCCTTTGGAATCTCGCCATTGTTCTTCATGCACAACGGCGCTACTCTGATGCGCTTGCGCTGTACCAACAAGCGCATGACGGGTATTTAAATGTATTTGGAGCACAGCATCCAAATACTCTAGACTGTTTGTTTCATATTCAACTCGCTCGAAAGGGTGAAGACATTCCTCCGAAGTAGTTGTAAATATCCAGTTCCATCCAAAGAAGAGCATTCTCGTCATTCTCTGTTCATGGACCTGTTACTTGATAAATGGTACTACACTACAGGCTTGAATGTAGGAAAAAAGAAAAGACAATCTGGACACACTCCCCAGTCCACTCTAGCTATAGATCGTACACAAATCACATGCAACACCGAAGAAAACAAACATTTTAATGCGAAACTAGTCACACACAAGACCACAATACAAATAAGCCTGTTGATAAGATTCCTTGCTGGGTGGTATATACAAAACCCCTTTAGCCCCATGTCTTCCTTACCCGGATCAACGAGAAGAAGTCCGGTCTCATATACTATATCTACCATTCACGCCCTCTCTCCTCCACAGATACTTCCCCCACTACCTCAAACCCACCCAATCTACCCTGCTGCCATACCCCAGAATCCCCCACCCCAAAACCCACACCACTACTTCCTCCCCTGCGCCCCCATCGTCCCACCACCCGATCCCACCTGACCCTCCGCCCCGGCACCACTCGAAGACGTCGCTGCAGACGACGAAGATGTATAGTATGCCGTGTGCGAAGTATTCTGCGCGCTAGCCTGTGGCGACGCAACACTACTCGTAGTACCACTATTACTCGTACTGGTATTGGCGGTGCTGTTTGGCTTGGAGACTTGAAAGGGCGCGAAGCGAATTGGCGGGATGAACATTCTTGACCCGCGTAGTATCTCTCTTTAATCAAAAAAAAATATTACTTTTGAGAGTATTGTATTTGACTGCTTTTTTTTTGTTTCCAGCAAAGAAAGAAGGAGAGATGATGATGTGAGCTTGTACGATATTTTGATACCCAATTTTTTTTGGGGGGTTAGTTCATCCAGTATTTAAATATCACAAACATCTATTTTCTCACACCTTCTCCATCTCACACTTTTTTTTTCGCATTGCTATGTTTACGTGTGTAAGAAGGCTATCGCATTCATCGCTCCCCTCCCCTCCCCCACTCTCACCGCGCTCGCGCGCGCAAAAAATAGATATTTAGTAGCAAGCAGCAAGGTTAGGTGGTTGCTAGACATCCCGACGTTTCGCCGTTATGCGAAGAAAGCGAAGCGTGGAAAGGAAGCCATCGGAAAAGTAAGGCAGAAATACATGGACCTGCTATCCGTGTCGATAGCGAGAATACGTAGGTTAATGGGAAAGTCAGGGAAAAATAGAAGCATATGACGATAGGGATATGTTTCAGAAGCAAATGTTTTAACTAAGCCAATTGGTACGGGGTTTTATTTTGGGATCAGGTGTACGATG
Source organism: Bipolaris bicolor (assembly GCA_026262445.1). Classification (NCBI taxonomy): domain Eukaryota; kingdom Fungi; phylum Ascomycota; class Dothideomycetes; order Pleosporales; family Pleosporaceae; genus Bipolaris; species Bipolaris bicolor. The sequence goes on from JAODYD010000002.1 coordinate 277,555, forward strand.
GTGTTCATGTTTGGCGGGTTTTGGGTGACGGTGAACCGGATTCAGTGTTAGGGTCGTCTGCCTTGCCGTTCAGCCCGCGGGTTTGCGCTAGTAGGCGTGGGCGGTAGGCTGTGTTTTCCGTCTGCGTGTGGGGGGGGGGGACTAGCGCGCAGGCACATGATTTTCGCGTCGCGTTGCTCGTATGCCCGCGGTGAGAAGTTTTTAGTAGTAGTAGTAGGGTACTGGGATGTGTTATGTAGGTGTGCTGATGTTTTTGTGGCTAACACCGAGTATCAAAGTGAAACATGTCAGTTTTTTTCTTCTTTGTGGCGGTGGCTCGGGATGTGGAGTTTGGGGGGAAGGGGGGAAGTGGGGGGGTTTGGATGGCAATCTGGGAATTTTTCATATGTCCGCGCATGTGCTATTTATGGGTGAAATAAGGTACGAAGTATGTACATAAGTACGCACATGTACGTGCAGATGGGGGGCGGACATTTTGTTTCATGAAGCGAAGGCCGTGGGCCATGTTTGGAATGCAAGATTCTAAGATTCCTAGATGTGAACTGTGTTTTTAGTGGTTTGTAGTGCTTGTATGTCACGTGCTTGGCGTTGATGGTGTAACGGCAAGTAGAATGAGTTTGACGGTACTTTTTTTTTTGCAAAAAAAAAGGAGGTGGGAACTGTTCTTGTCCCAGACGTCCCACCGCTTCGGACTGCCGCTTTGGTGTAAGTGGTAACGTGTTTCTTTTTATACGGTGGTGAACAAGGTGGTTGCCTCGGGCGCTGCATGGGTTGATGCGCGGGTAGTAGTCTAGTGTAGCGTATAGTTTGGGGCAGGGTGATGTGGATACTACATACATGGCAGGGTTGTGGGACACAGCGACAGGGCACGGAACAGACTTTCGGTTTTTGGTAAACCTCATCCACACCTCTACCACTACACAGTGGTGATGGATGTGGTGATGCACGAGTGTGGCGCACACGCAATATGTATACGGCACTCTTGGTACAGATGGCGGGTATGATCTCGCATGATCTGAAATGAGTCGAGATGAGCCGGAACGGGTGCAAGGATGTGCCGGTGGTGCCAGCCGGTATTCGTCCGTGGAAGAGGGAAACTCGTCGGCTCTCGCAATTCTCGCGTGCCGGCGCGGCGGATCTGGACGGTGGTTGTTATGTATGCGGCGGTTCCCTCGAACAGACAGCCGCACACAAGCGTATCAAAGACGTCAAGGTACTGCCCTTGGATCAGAGCCCCCCGATATGGTCACGAGAAAGAACCGACGCTCAATATGACCTTTACAGATTCTTTACCTGCCTTGTTCGCAACCAAGCCAGACTACCCCCGCATGACTCAAACAGGAGGATTTACACGAGGAGCGCTGACAAAGTTGTCGTAGAGTGGGCCGAAGGGATCAAGTCTTCAAACGACGCACCGCATCCATCAGCCCTAAAAAGTGGGCTTGAGCGATGGCATTGGTCTAGCGCTCTCTCAACAGCTATTTTGTCCCTGCATGTAAGTTTTATCCATCGCCAGGCGGACGCCCTTTTTTTTTTTGCGTTCTAGTATGTTCGCTTTTGCTTTTGTCCGGGAAAAAGGCCTGGCATGACGTCGATATGAGTAGGCGATCGTAGCCTGCTTGGCTGCATATCGCCTTGTGTAGATGTCATCTAACGAGAGAATACAGAAGGAGTACCGTTGACCGCGTCACTCAATTCGATGATTAGCAAGCAGCAGCAGCAAAAGGCGCCGTTAGAGACGCCGGCGCCACGGCGTAGCAGTGTACGATGGGGCGCCGGGCGGCTCAATGTCCCCCATCCCCACACGCACGGCGGTATAGCATGTTACATGCACATGTGCAATCTGCCTAGCTGCTTAGCCTTCGACTCTTTGACTTCTCCGGTCCTTATTGACCCACTTAACGCTCTTATCTCCGGTCACCGACGGGCATTCGGGCAACCGTTGCTTATTAGTACTTATTATATTAACTAGTTGTTGTCATCCTCTGCTTTGCGTGGCACTACTTCCTCTCTTTTTTTTCCCCAATATCCCACCACCCATTTCCCTGGGAATAACCGACTTTTCACATTTCTGGTTGCGACGACTTCGCCCCCCCTCTCTGTTCCCTCGTTCACGATCCTTCAATTGATCCCAGGGTGCGCCCTGTTCCGCCCACCATTATGGACAACCCTGGTGCGCGTGATGCTCACCCACATGAGCATACCGAGGGCCCTACGTTCGAGGCTATCCATACCAACCATCACGACAATGCGAGCATAAACACCCCGTCAGTCGACGACACCACCGCGCGCAACTCCCCAAAGCCAGACGAAAAGGACAACACGTATGGTGTCGATGTTCACCGTGCCGAAGCGGATTTTGCCCAATTATCCAAAGAGCTCTCACGCACCAGCAACATCTCGCGCCGCATGAGCCGAGTCCAGAGCAAGCATAGTCGCAAGGATCAAGTCGCAGATGTCGAGAAGGCTGGCTCAGAATCCTCGGATGAGCCTTTTGATCTCGAGGCAACACTGCGCGGTAACCGTGACGAAGAAGAGAGATCTGGAATAAAATCTAAGCGCATTGGTGTAATATGGGATGGCCTCACCGTCAGTGGCATTGGTACGTACACATCCCTTGCATCGACATTATACATAACATGGAAATTATACATAAAAGATCCACGCTAACAGCTGCACAGGCGGCGTCAAGAACTATGTCAAGGTATGCCATCAGCATCGGGCTTAGCTTTGAGATTAGCTGCATGTGATGATTAACACCCCGCGTAGACATTCCCCGACTCATTCGTATCTTTTTTTAATGTCTTTGAGACTGCTGCCAGCATTCTCGGGCTTGGAAAGAAGGGCAAGGAGTTTGACATACTGAAGGACTTCAAGGGTGTTGTAAAGCCGGGTGAAATGGTCCTGGTCCTTGGAAAGCCAGGCAGTGGTTGCACTACCTTCCTCAAAGTTATCAGCAACCAACGATACGGATACACCAAGATCGATGGAAACGTTCAGTACGGTCCCTTTGACGCAAACTTTTTCGAGAAGAGGTATCGAGGCGAGGCTGTGTACTGCGAAGAGGACGAAAACCACCACCCCACCCTTACCGTTGGCCAGACCCTCGACTTTGCCCTGGAGACCAAATTGCCTGGAAAGCGACCGGCGGGCATTTCACGAAAAGAGTTCAAGGAAAAGGTCATCGGCATGATGTTGAAGATGTTCAACATCGAGCACACTCGAGACACCATTGTTGGCAATCCATTTGTTCGTGGTGTGAGTGGTGGAGAGAGGAAACGTGTTTCCATTGCCGAGACCATGATTACCGGAGCCTCCTTGATGAGCTGGGACAACAGCACAAGAGGACTGGATGCTTCCACCGCCGTCGACTACGCACGTTCACTGAGGGTTCTGACTAACATCTACAAGACGACGACATTTGTGTCCTTGTACCAAGCCTCGGAAAACATCTACAAGGTCTTTGACAAGGTCCTGGTTATTGATAGCGGACGACAGGTTTACTTTGGGCCTGCCCAGGAAGCCCGTGCTTACTTTGAAAGCCTGGGATTCTTGGAGAAGCCCCGTCAGACCACCCCCGATTACCTCACTGGTTGTACCGACATTTTCGAGCGTGAATTCAAGCCTGGTATGAGCGAGAAGGACGTCCCATCCACCCCTGAGGCTCTCGCCGAGGCCTACAAGAAGTCCGAGGTCGCAGCCAGACTTGACAACGAGATGACTGCCTACAAAGCTCAGATGGCCGAAGAGAAGCATGTCTACGATGAGTTCCAAATGGCTGTCAAGGAAAGCAAGAGGCACGCCCCCCAAAAGTCTGTTTACTCTATTCCCTTCTACCTCCAAGTCTGGGCTCTGGCTCAACGTCAGTTCCTGCTCAAGTGGCAGGACAAGTTTAGCTTGGTCGTCTCTTGGATAACGTCCCTGGCAATTGCTATTATCATCGGTACCGTCTGGTTGGATCTTCCAAAAACCTCTGCTGGCGCCTTCACACGTGGAGGTGTTCTCTTCATTGCTCTACTCTTCAACGCCTTCCAGGCATTCTCGGAATTAGCATCTACCATGATGGGTCGGCCTATTATCAACAAACATCGCGCCTTTACCTTCCATCGTCCGTCGGCTCTTTGGATAGCTCAAATCGGTGTTGATCTACTCTTTGCATCGGTGCAGATTCTCGTCTTTTCCATCATTGTCTATTTCATGACGAACCTGGTTAGAGACGCTGCAGCTTTCTTCATCTTTGTCCTTATGATCATTACTGGATACCTAGCCATGACCCTGTTTTTCCGAACAGTCGGCTGTCTCTGCCCTGATTTCGATGTCGCCATTCGTCTAGCCGCTACCATCATCACGCTGTTTGTCTTAACATCTGGCTACCTTATTCAATGGGAATTCGAGCAGAAGTGGCTTCGCTGGATCTTTTACATCAATGCTCTGGGTCTTGGTTTTTCGGCATTGATGATGAACGAGTTCAAACGATTGGATCTCACTTGCGCGGGATCTTCTCTTATTCCCTTTGGACCTGGCTACAACGACATCAACTCCCAAGTTTGCACTCTGCCTGGCAGCAAGGCGGGAAATCCAATTGTTTCCGGTACCGATTATGTCAAGACCTCCTTTTCATGGCATCCATCTGATCTCTGGATGCACTTTGGCATCATGGTTGCGCTCATCATTGGTTTCCTTCTCGCAAACGCTTTCCTTGGAGAGTTTGTCAAGTGGGGCGCAGGTGGCCGTACAGTGACCTTTTTCGTCAAGGAAGATAAGGAACTCAAGAAGCTCAACGCTCAACTACAGGAGAAACGTAACAGGCGCAACCGCGGAGAGGCCAGCAGTGACGAGGGCTCAGACCTGAAAGTCGCATCCAAGGCAGTCCTCACATGGGAAGACCTTTGCTACGATGTCCCCGTTCCTGGTGGAGAGCTGCGTCTGCTGAAGAACATTTACGGATACGTCAAGCCCGGTCAGTTGACAGCTCTTATGGGTGCTTCTGGTGCTGGTAAGACGACACTTCTCGATGTGCTTGCTAACCGCAAGAACATTGGTGTCATCAGCGGTGATAAGCTTGTTGATGGTAAACCACCTGGTATCGCCTTCCAACGTGGAACTGCCTACGCCGAACAACTCGATGTCCACGAACCCACTACGACCGTACGTGAAGCGCTCCGCTTCTCCGCCGATTTGCGCCAGCCGTTCGACACACCTCAAGCCGAGAAGTACGCATATGTTGAGGAGGTTATCGCTTTGTTAGAGATGGAAGATATCGCTGATGCCATTATCGGAGAACCCGAAAGTGGTTTGGCAGTTGAACAGCGCAAGCGTGTCACCATTGGTGTTGAGCTTGCCGCCAAGCCCGAGCTACTTCTCTTCTTGGACGAGCCTACCTCTGGTCTCGACTCTCAGAGCGCTTTCAACATTGTCCGTTTCCTCCGTAAACTGGCTGCTGCTGGTCAAGCTATCCTGTGCACCATCCACCAGCCGAACTCTGCTCTTTTTGAGAACTTTGACCGTCTCCTGCTCCTCCAGCGCGGTGGCACATGCGTATACTTTGGCGACATTGGCAAAGATGCTCACGTTCTTCTCGACTACTTCCGCCGCCACGGTGCCAACTGCCCTCCTGACGCCAACCCAGCAGAGTGGATGCTCGACGCTGTAGGCGCTGGTTCTGCTCCCCGTATTGGTGATCGCGACTGGGCAGACGTCTGGACTGACTCTGAAGAGTTCGCCGAGGTCAAGCGACACATTACCCAGCTCAAAGAGGAACGCATTGCTGCCGTCGGTAGCGCTGAGCCAGTTGAACAGAAGGAGTTTGCCACGCCAATGTCGTACCAGATCAAGCAAGTTGTCAGACGCCAGAACCTCGCCTTCTGGCGCACTCCCAACTACGGCTTCACCCGTCTGTTCAACCACGTCATCATTGCTCTGCTCACAGGTCTTATGTACCTCAACCTCGACAACTCTCGAACATCTTTGCAGTACCGTGTCTTCATCATCTTCCAGGTCACCGTCCTTCCAGCTCTTATTCTCGCTCAGGTTGAGCCAAAGTATGCCATTCAGCGTACCATCTCTTTCCGCGAGCAAATGTCCAAGGCTTACAGGACGTTCCCTTTTGCACTCTCCATGGTCATTGCCGAGATGCCATACAGTATTCTGTGCGCTGTTGCATTCTTCCTCCCGCTATACTACATCCCCGGGCTCAACTCGGAATCTTCGCGTGCTGGATATCAATTCTTTATCGTCCTGATCACCGAAATCTTCTCCGTCACATTGGGCCAGGCGGTCGCTGCCTTGACACCTACTCCCTTTATCGCATCCTACTGCAACCCCTTCATCATTGTAAGTTGGCTTCGTATCAATGTTATGAACTACTGGCTAATTCCAAATTCAGATTATCTTCGCGCTCTTCTGCGGTGTCACGATCCCTAAGCCCTCCATCCCCAAGTTCTGGCGTGTCTGGCTCTACGAGCTCAACCCATTCACACGCTTGATCGGTGGTATGGTCGTTACGGAACTTCACGGTCAAAGCGTCCAGTGTAAACCCGCCGAATTCAACACGTTCCGATCTCCCCAAGGTCAGGACTGCGGGTCATACATGAGCGATTTCTTCTCCAGTGGTGGACCGGGATATATTCGCGACAACCTGACCAATGTGTGCGAGTACTGCGCTTACAAGGTCGGCGATGAATTTTACACTCCTCTTGGATACGATTTCAGCAACCGATGGAGGGACCTTGGTATATTCATCGCCTTCATCGTCAGTAACCTGGCCATTCTCTTCGTTGCGGCCAAGTACCTCAACTTCAACCGACGATAAACGCAATGCGCTGAAGGGCATAACGTGTATGGAATTTCACGAGTTTCAGGATACGCCAGTGAACGTGAGAAGTTGGCACGCCTTGAATGTGGGGATTCGCGGTGCTAGCATGATGCATCATATGGGTTTGCACTCATAGCTACGGCGATGTCGTCTCTGCACCTTGGCACATCGTCATTTCTGTTTTTCTGCATTAGAGGATCATTTAGCTGACAAAAAGCACTGTCGTTGCATAGTATAGAAGGTCACATTTGGGACAACATATCTCTTCATTGGGTGGAGTCTTTTTATTTTTGCCAGTCAGCTCGATTGTTTGCTGTACTTAGTTCACATATATACATGTAATAGTCTCTGAGATATAATTACGTTGTCCAAATGTTTGACTTTATTTGGATTGAAGTAACTGGAATTCTTGTTGGCCAATAATTAGGGCTGGACAGTGTTATTGAATTGTCTAAGTTGCTCGTTTGCCTTGAACGTTTGCCTCCACGCACGCTGCTTCCAGAACGAGCACGACCTTCCAAGACAGGAACATGGCTCCTGGTGTGAACAAAGAACTTATTTCTTTTAGTTCCCCAGCTCCTTTGCGATACTTGCGGGCCACTATACTACTATTATCAACTGTCGTTACTAAAACGACACGGATCGACACAACGCCTTTGAAAGCATTCTTTCGCTTTGTACCATACATGTTCACAACATTGCTAGACTCGGAGAAATAATCATGTTGCCCATGCCCCCAGATATGCTAGCATATCACAGCCACCAAACCGCATTACCGCATTTTTCATCTTCTGGAATTTCTACCCGGCCGATACAAACAAACACTGAGCAACCCAAAGAAACGACCACACTCCCAAGTCAAACACACTCCCGCACATCATACTCTACAGAATCAGATCACTTCCCCATACCCCAAATCCAAGGCGTAGTCCTCGGCTTCCGCCGCGCTCACACCTCACATTCACTCCCCTTCTCCAACCCCACAACCCACGATATCCTCCAAACGCTCAACACAACCACCTCACCACCCACCCCAGAAACCAAAACACAATCATCCTACCGCCG
>JAODYD010000002.1:285449-491904 GCA_026262445.1 Bipolaris bicolor
CCCAAACTTCCTCCACCCCTTCCCAATCGTCCCATACACAACCCTCCTTTCCCCCTCTTGCACCCGCTGCTCAGAAAACGCCATGGCAGACTCACCCGACATCTCCCTCGCAACCACACTGCCCTTGGGCTTGAAACTGCTATTTCTGGGTACGCTCTGTGTCGCGGCGCTGGGACTCGTGTGGGCAGTGGTGGTGTGCTGCGTTGTGCAGCGCAGCGAAGCTGTGCGTAGCAAAACGACGTATAGTGACGAAGAAGCATGGCGCAGCGACACCACTCAAACGCAACACAGCAGCAAAGACACGAAAGACGTCTCAAACTCCTTCGCCGACCCCCAAACCACACACGAACCCAGCGACAAACCTGCAGCGCTGAGCTCGTGCATCGCCGTACCGCCTACACCGCGGTATCGCGGGCGCGGCAACGCAGTACTAGCTTCACCGCGAAATCCTTTCTTAGATCCACCCAGTGAAGCAGAGGATGTGCGTGTAGAGAGGACGGAGGGCGAGTGGACGAGGGCGCGGGCGGTGTTTTTTGCGGAGATGGAAGCTGCGGAGGTGGAGATGGGGGTGTTGTCTCGTGGGCGAGTAGTCGATGTGGGGGCGCCGGCGCGGGAGAAGAGGAGCGGACGGAGTGGTGTTGTGGCGGTTGCGAGAAGAGGGGTTGAGATGGTGGATGAGGGGGTGGAAATGGTGGATGGGGTTGTGGAGGGTGTGGTTGATGTGGTGGCGCGGTGGACGGAGGGTGAGGGATAGGATGGTGAAAGATGGAAGTGTGGAAAGGGAGAATGGCAGATATGATTAGGAGAGCCAAGATGAGGATGAGGGGTTAACCGAGTAGTTGATTTCTGTACCCAGCTACGTATGTGAGACAGTGGTAGAGATTATCACTGCGTCTTGGGAGGAGAAAAATGGTATCATAGAAGACGTTGCTTAAACGCCCTTTTTACGTCTTCCCCACTGAAAAGGAACAAGATATGAAAACGCCAACAATGCTCTCGCCATTCAAGATGAAAAGAAAATCAATATGATTCAAATGTCAAAATCTTTGCTCAGTAGCTCCTGTGCTTCCAGATCCATCCTCTTGCTGATAAGACGCCCGGCTACCAGATCGCCGACTTTGTCTACCAACTTTTCTCGCACTTCTTCGAGATTGGGTGCTGTGTATGTTCCCTCTCTCTTTGCCTTTTCGGCTCGTTCTCTGACGGCCTTTGGAACAAGAGCAGGGAAGGAACCGACGAGTACTTCGAGCAGTATCTCCGCATCATGGCGCGTGCCCTCATCGGCCAGCTTCTTGGCAAGGAAATCCTCACTGTACATTTTTATGTTGGGTAAAATCAATCCTCGGAGTGCATCAGAAGGACCAAGGACGAGAAGAAGAGCTTGTAGAGCGCCAAAATGCGCACCCACTGTTTTGTCGGGGTCCATGAACTGCTTTAGACACGTGCGGGCGATTCGGGATTTCAGTCCTTGGTTTGATGACGCGTACTTTCTGCAAATATTCCGGAGAAGGTGAGCTGCAAGTGTTCGCAGGTAAAAAGCATCAGAAGCAGCGCGGCTGTAGTCGGGTACCGCCCCGCCCAGAGTCTCGGAAGAGGCATTGGAGGGCGCGGGTTGGTTTGCTGGTCCTAGCTTTCCGCCAATGCAGCAAGTCAGGATAGGTGGGACCATGTAGGCAATGTAAGGGTCGAGGTAGATGGCCTGGTTGTTTAACAAGGCCTCGGAAGCGCGCATCATTTGGCTGAGTATGAACAAGTTCTTCATATTGTGTGTAACCTTTTCGGCTATGAAGCTCAAAAGATATGTTGTCAGCTGATGGATACCGGGCTCTGTCGAGATTGCAGCCAGGGCTGCATTCTGCCACTCAATGTTTGTCTCATCGACAAGAGCGCCCGACAGCTTGTTGAACAGCTCTTGGGATTCCTTGGATAGTACATGCTTGACGAGGGGTTTGACGTTGACATTGTCGAGCCCGTTTGCAGCAGCCAGATGTGGGTTTGCATTGGGGCCCTTGGGTAACAAGTCGGCAGTGTTGGTATTAGGGTTCTGGGGTATAGAGGGCTGGACTCCCTCTACGGCGAGCCAGTGGGCTGGGCAGAGTTAGAAAATGGAGGACAGGGCAAGTGACGGGGCATGTAGCTTACCTGTGAAGGTGATTTCCCGTGGCACCTTGGGCAGGGGAGCATTGATGAGCTTTTCGAAATCGACCTCTTCATCCTCGACATAGTACAAGGGCTGGCCAGGCCCCAGCGAAGCCTCACCGAAGCGCAGCGGCCGGGTAGATTCGTAGCCGTAGAGAGGCTCCACATTGAGCACCTTGAGAGCATTGGATATGTCCTGTGTGCTCAGTGTTGTCCGCTTCCCGTGTCGCATGAACTTGAGCGCTTCCTCCAGGACCTGGGCCAGACGAAAGTCGACGTCACGGGCTAGCTCTTCGACGACGTTGTCGGCGAGTGAGGCAATGCCTACTGATTCGGCCACGTCTCGCACATTGTCGGGGTTCCAGACTGAGGACATGATGGCAGAGTGTCGTGCGAAGCGCGGAGGGAATCAAGCGGAACGCAGGGAGGGAGCCGATGGGAGGACGGAGAGGGTATCACCGAGCGGGTGACGCAGCGGCGGAATTTGTGATTGTTAGCCCTACGACCCAGTGAAGCACATGCCGGACGCGCGCATGCGCAAGTAGTGGAAAGATATCGCCGCGGAGATTGGAAGCTGTGTATGCCCGTGTTTCATATACGACGGTGCGGTGATGATGGTGGTAGTCTTGTCGCTACTGCTGCTGCTACTGCTGAGAGTAGTGAATTGGCCCGCCTCAGGCTTGGATTGGCTGCAAGGCGGGTCTGCGCGCGCAGAGGGAAGTCGCGATGGGTGACGGTCCTCGCGTCAGTCTTGGCGCGCCACTTCGTCGTTACACCGGCATCGTCTTCCTCACCACTACTACACTACACACGCCCACCCTCCCCACAACCGTCGAACTTTACACACACACCTTCACACACATCCCCGCTCACATTCACACCGATGGAGGTAGTCGCTGCGTATGCACGCATCCACGTCAACAAGTGTGTAGGCGTGTGTAGAGCAACACCGCCCTTCGATTGGCCCGCTGTTTGCTTCACTTGAGAAATAGACAAACATTGCCGCTTCACCACGTGCTAGCCTCTGCCGACTCTTGCACCAGCGGCGCCAGAAATGCGTGCCGATGACGGCTCATATTGCCGTCCCTCTGGAAGGCCGCATTTCCCGCTGATAATCCGATCCAAACAGGATATCTCGCGTATCGACGAAGCCCTGGTCTTGTGTAGACCGCCATTTGCAAATGCTTCCGGGGAGGGAAAGCAAAGCTTATCCAGCAGTGCCGTCGACTGGCTGTCACGGCTGCGGTCCGTCTTCCCCGCCGCCTCGTAGTCAAGAAGCAGTGCCCATCCCTGCTTACCGTTGTGCCACAATTGCTCAACTGTAGCTCGCCGCCACGTTGTTTCCCTCCCTTCCTCAGGTTCAGTATCTGGCCCGTAACCCAGGCCTCTGCAACAGGCCAACATCTTAATTTGCTCTTCGTGCTCTTGTTCTACCAAACTGCCTCAGCTTCAGCTTCACCCGCTGCTTCGGACTTGGTGCTGCCTGACGCCACCCGTCTGTCCCGCCCGGCCCGCTGTGACTCTGGTTGTCTTTTCCGTGGCTGTTTGGATACTCCAGCTCGACAGACTCCTGTGTAAGCCACTAAACAGTGCCTAGAGGTTTTGGATTGGGAGCGTAACAAAACCGCGTCTCAGACTATTTAACCTCGAGACTACTTTAGCGTTTTATCCCGCACAACACACTTCCCCTTCTACTCATCCCAACATTTATCGAAACGTAATTCCAAACAGTCTGTCCTGAACCTCAAACATCACATCTATCCCCTTCACCGTCAATTCCATTCCTTCCGCCATGGCGATGTTGAATCAATCTTTGACGGGCACAACGTCTGCTCCCATCAACATGCGCTCTTCCTACCACGGATCGAGTTTGGCTGTCACTATGCCACCGCAAGACCGCTCGAGAGATGATCCTCCATCTCCTCCCCCTCAACCTCCGCCTAGCCCAGCTCACTGGAGTCGTCTCGTCTCTGTAAGTAGTGTTGAATAAAAAAAATTGTATCAAGCTAATGCTCTACCAAGATTGACACACTGGCCCCACTTGACATCTAAGTTCGGGCTCAGTAATGTCAGGTCGGTAAGCAGCCACTCTTTATCCAGCTCAACTCTTTCTGACGTTTCTCCAAAAGTAAACTGCGATTTCTCACATTACCATTTTCCATCGACAATAATCCGCACCAGCTTTTGGTCGGCTTATCGTACTCCGTGCCTCAGACCTTCATCGCCACGCCGAATTTTGTCCAGTATCCTGTACGAGTAACATGGGTAGTGTAGGTTGATTCAGATATGGGTTTTGGCAGCCTTGGGCCTTTCTTTGTTTCGCTTATCTAGGGTGTGATTTGGGTGTTGAGGCGTTCGGTTAAATGAGTAGCTGGGTGGATTCTTACACAGCTCAGATACGCGGACATGCCCGTTCGATTTTGTAACGTACCGCCAAGCGGCGCCTTTCTCCCCAAATACAAACATTGTCTACATGATGTTGCTTGTGTTCTGGTATATCTAGCCACTTATTTCCCCCCTCTGCTGGAATAGATACAATGGCCAATGGCCTAACAAACCCCTGTTAGTGGCAGCAGCGGATGAGCTAGTCTAGCAAAACTACAGGCTCCACTTCGCGAGCCCGGGCATCTGATAATGTTCCGGTCAGAACATTACATAGTAGGACGACTAAGCCTGATTGCCATGCCCAAGTATTATCCCCTGGTGCTACACTCCACCTCGCTTACTGATTAGCGCGCACTAGTCGCGTGGTCTTTTCGGCTTTTCCAAATTCGAAAACCCAGACAGTGCAGCTGCACCCTAATTCACTGTACACCCGATCAGATATATGTGCAATCCTTACTAGACAAGCATTTCATCTCTCCTTTGTTGTCTTACGCAATCTAATTTATACTGCAAATACACAAAAACCACGTCGTCTCCCGGGTTTTGCTGCGAGAGATATCTAGGTCTTGGCACGGGATCGACAAGTCCCCACTATCCGCCACCAGCGGTTACCCCACGGCATCTGCCACTTGGTAGCTCCTTTAAAAGAACACTCTTTCATCACCTTACCTTCATTATTGGCCTTTTACCTCCGAACCGCACCGGAATCCTCCAATCACGTGCGGACTCATCATGGCCGCCAATGAGCAGGATACCACGGAGCAGATTCTCCAATGGTACTCCAATCTCTACAGTCGCCGGGTCGACCTGGTAGGCGACTTCGCAGGGAGCGAGAGATTTCTCGTACACGGCGAATCACTCCTACTCCAGTGTTTTAGCGACCCACATCTCGACTTCGACCCAGGCTACCAATTACTACACGCCTCGTACACTGTTGAGAAATATCTGCAGGGCCTCCTGTCCCGCAGCTGCAACTTCCACATTGCTTTCTTTGACGAGCACCAAGAATTCTGCGTGCCTCAAGATGCCTCTCCCGCCGTTAGCGAGAAGTATCTGCTTGCACGAGCAGCCATCATTCGTCACCTCAAGGTCAATCTGCCAGACGCTGTCCCAGAGACTGAAGTCCACACTTTCCCTTCAGTTTCCTCAGATGAGTTCGCAGAATACCTGCGTGCTACCGATATCTACTTTGTGCTTTGTCACGATGGAGCTTCATTCACAGACATCCGCAAGAGGATGTTACAACACAAGGACCTCGGCTCTCTCAAGGATGAGGACCCAAGTGTAAAGGGCCGTCATCAAAGTTACAAGTCGTCATTTCGCACTTTTATCTACAGCATGATGCAGCGCGGATACAGCGCTGCACTCGTGAATGGGCTTGAGTGGCAGGACACAAAGGTTGTCACAACAGTCTTGGAGCACGCACGTTCCCTGACCCGAGATGTCTCATCAGCAGTAAGTATATACTAAGCATAAATACTGTTACGGCGCGCTCTGCGTTGTTCATTGATAAGGTACTGACACAAATCATAGAATCATCATCCTGAGAGGAATGTCACTGACATTGTCGATCTTTCCCACATGCGTGGATTCCTACAGACAATCAGGGAATCATGTGATCAGCTTCTGACTGAGCGTGAGTATCTGACAGTGCTTGTCGCTTCGAAGCTTTCAGCCTCAAACGCGAATCTGTCATCTATTCTACTACAACAGGCAGCAGCTCTATCAGAGCTGGCTTTGTCGGAGCGCGTATTGAAACACCAAGAAATTCCTGAGGAGATCAACAACTTCATTCTAGAGTTTTGTCATGAAGCGCGCAGGTTCATCAATAGTCCGGCATGGGCAGAAGCTTTCGCCGGTCATCCAGATTGTGACTTAGCTGACCTTATTGACGGGCGATTGCTCGCTTCTTATGCCTGCAAGGCTTCGCCAAAGCCCAATGAGCACTTTGAGGTCCTTCTTAAAGCCACAAAAGCTCTTAACAATCTTGATATCCCACTGCAACCAAGCACGTCCCCTGCTGCAGAAGGCTTACCCGAGACCAGCAGTGACAACGAGAGCTTCAAATACAAGGTTCTTCCCTTCTCGAACGACATCTTCGACCCTCACCTAGCCCCAATTCACCTTGACGTAGCTCGGTCGAGTGGAAAACCAGACCCAACATCGGCTACTATCTTTCGTGAAGTCACACATTGGCACAGCCAAAAGTCTTTGAACCAAAAGGCGAAAGTGGTCGTAGAAAAAGATCCAAAGATTGCGAAAAAAGCACTTCGCCGGAATCAGTTTTTCATGGCTGAGATGACTTCGTACGCTGCCAGTCTGACGAATGCTGTTGGTAAAGTTCTAGACCCGGAGACAATCACGCTCGGAGACAAGGCAAAGCCTGCGCCATCGAACACTGAAAACAAAAGACCAAAACAAGTGCAGAGACAAAGCACCAAGAACATCAATGCCTCAAAACAAGCCATGCTTGACAGTATTGCAGCAAGCTCTAAGCGCAAAGATGAAGAGAATGCAAAGCAATGGTATCAGGCTTGGACTGTTTCTTGCGCAGGATTCGAAAAGCAGGTTGACCTGGCGTCTCGGTACAACAAAGCCAGGCAATATTTGGCGGACCGCAGCGAGGCTCAGCGTCAGGTTATTGGTGCAGATGTGCGCATCTACATGCTAAACGTTCTCCTAGAGATGTGGGTGCGTTACTGCCGTGACAACGCGAAGGACAAGGGTCTGTATGTTGCAGCACTCTTATTCGATACTGCACGGACTCTCTGTAACCACGAGACTGTTACCAAGACCATTGCGATATGCCTCAAAGCTACTATCGATCGATTGAAGTTACCGAAGCTTCAGGTGCCGTCAGCTCAAGGCGATCGGAAGCTTCCCTTTAAATTTGTAAGTTGATTGATGCTTGAAGCACTTCTTGGATACTTGGGTTGCTTGTATGATCTTGCATGGCCCGCAGTGTTTTGCGTGTCTTGAATCGCTAATGCTGACTCTTACAGGCACTGGAAGACACGTTAGTGTCCGATCTTGCTTTGACGCTGTCCCCAGAAGAGTTCCAGCTTCTCCATTGTGGGCCTTACTTTGATAGGACGATCGACTCTGCTCCAGACTCTCGTGTACCGTTCGAGCCAGACGCGTGGCAACGACGGGTGCTGGATGAGATTGATGCTCGGCGAAGCTTGCTTGTCATTGCGCCAACTTCGGCTGGTAAAACCTTCATATCGTTTTACGCCATGAAGCAAGTCTTGGAAGCCAACAATGAGGATGTTCTGGTTTATGTTGCACCAACGAAAGCACTTGTCAACCAGATTGCTGCCGAAATTCAAGCTCGATTTTCGAAGAATTACAAGTACAGTCAATCTGTATGGGGTATTCACACACGAGATTACCGTATCAACAATCCCACGGGATGCCAGATTCTGGTAACAGTACCCCATATTTTGCAAATTATGCTGTTGGCGCCCAGCAATGCCAAGGGTTGGTCTGAAAGAGTGAAATGGATTATTTTTGATGAAGTCCACTGTATTGGGCAAGCCGAAGATGGACTAGTTTGGGAGCAATTGCTACTCATGGCTCCTTGCCCTATCATCGCTCTTTCTGCGACAATTGGTAATGCAGAATCTTTCAACGACTGGCTCTCAGCTAGCCAAAAGGCTGCCGGTAATGAGCTGGTGATGGTACAACATCCGCACAGATATTCTGATCTTCGCAAGTTTGTCTATACGCCGCCTCCGAAGCGTGACCCAGCGAGCTACTTGCCTCTTCCGGCTAACCGGTCATTTGCTCAGCTCGGTCTCGATGAGCATGCAGATTTTTCGTTCCTGCATCCTATTGCCAGCTTGATAAACAGAAGCCGAGGTCTTCCCAGCGATCTATCTCTCGAAGCCCGGGACTGCCTGACTCTGTGGCAAACTATGTGCAAACATCAAACTGATAAGTACCCTGTCGACAAGTCACTCGATCCCTCCAAAATCCTCCCTACTATCATCAAGAAGGCAGATATCATCAAGTGGCAAGATGGCCTCAAGAAAATCCTCACCGCTTGGATGGCAGATGAGGCATCGCCTTTCGAGAAAGTGCGCAGTGACCTCAGCAGTTCCATCAACCGTATTCAGGAAGCATCGCCCACCGATGAAGTCAAGGAAGACAGTGCCGACAACAACGGAGAGGTGGACGAGCTGGGAATGGAGATCAACCATGACATCTCCAGCATACTACCACTGCTAGCCGATCTGCAGCAACAAGATGCACTTCCGGGTATCATCTTCAACTATGACCGTGCGATTTGCGAGAAGATGTGCCGAACACTCATGAAGCAACTTGTAGATGCCGAAGTTGCTTGGAAAGAGACAAGCCCCAAGTGGAAAATCAAGCTGCAACAATGGGAGGACTGGAAGAAAGAGGTGCAGAGACGAGAGAAGCAGGGTCTCCGTGGAGATGCTTCCAAGGGCATGACCAAGCAAGATCAAATGAAGGAGGCGGCTAGCGTTGAAGTCAGCGCTTTTGCCTCATTTGATCCGAACAAACCTCTCGATGGATTTCACTTTGCCGATCATAAGAAGTTGTCCCAGGAGGAGTTTGCTGTACACGCAAAGGAGCTGCGTTACCGTGGTGTAGAGGAGTGGCTTATTGATGGCCTCATGCGTGGAATTGGAGTTCACCACGCTGGTATGAACCGAAAGTACCGGTACTGTGTCGAAATGCTTTTCCGCAAGGGCTATCTGCGCGTGGTCATCGCCACTGGTACTTTGGCCTTGGGTATTAACATGCCGTGTAAGACTGTGGTCTTCTCAGGAGACTCTGTCTTCTTGACAGCTCTCAACTTCCGCCAGGCAGCCGGTCGTGCCGGTCGTCGTGGTTTCGACATGCTCGGAAACGTCGTCTTCCATGGCGTGGCACTCAGCAAGATTCACAAGCTCATCAGCTCCCGACTGCCTGACCTCAATGGCCACTTCCCTATAACCACTACTTTGGTTTTGCGGTTGTTCACTTTGTTGCACTCGTCAGGGAATGCGCCTTTTGCTGTCCGTTGTGTCAACGCCCTGTTGTCACAACCGCGATTGTACCTGGGTGGCGAGGATGCGAAGATGACGGTGCTCCACCATTTGCGATTTTCTATCGAGTATCTCCGCAGGCAGTATCTTCTTGATGCACAGGGTACCCCTCTCAACTTTGCGGGCGCTGTCTCACATCTCTATTTCACGGAGAACTCATCATTTGCATTCCATGCGCTACTGAAAGACGGATATTTTCATGAGCTATGCGCCAAGATCGACACAAACAGGGAGCAGGTTCTACGTGAGCTCATGCTCACAATGTCGCACTTGTTTGGTCGAAGGTACTGTCGACAGGCAGATGAAGAGTACGTTCGGGAAGTGGTCAAGAAGAGCCCGTCAATTGTGTTCCTACCGGCAATGCCAGAGACGGCTGCCAACGTCTTGCGCCGTCACAACAAGACTACGCTCGATATATTCACAGCTTATGTGCGTACATTCGTCGACCAGCATGTACAACAGCCAGACAACACTCTGCCCCTGACCGAAGTCACCGCTGGCAGCAAGACCTCAAGTTCTGGTGTGACCCAGCCCCAAAACATCAAGGCTCGCTCAACCTTTGTCGCCTTGTCTGGCCACGACGACAAATTCGAATCTCTACACGACCTCTGCTCCACCAGCCGTTCTGGCGTCTTCCTCGAAGAAGCCGTCGTTCCCCACGTCGGTCTCTACCCGGAAGACTCTGAACTCCCTCTAAACGCCTACCTCTACGACTTCTTCCAACACGGCGACGTCGAAGCCCTGATCAAAGCCAACAAGATCCGACGCGGCGACGTCTGGTTTGTCCTCAACGACCTCAGCATGACCCTCGCCACCATCACCACCAGTCTCTCCAGCTTCCTGGGTCTCGCCACCGAATCTGACCTCGACTTCATCGACGTCCGTGGCGGCGGTGACGACGAAGAGGAAAACCGTGAAGACAAAATGCTACCCAGTGACACGGCCACGGAAGCTAGTGCCACCACCGCTGGCTCCTCGAACAAGGGCGCGTTCAAGCAGGAAGTTACTATTCAGCCGAAGAAGAAGGCCAAGAAGAAGGTCGAGGAGAGCTGGGAGGATGAAATGGGAAGTGAGGAGGAGGAGTCAGAGGTTGAGGAGAGTTGGGATGCTGAGGAGGATGAGGACAAGGAACCGCCTGCGTGGGAGGAAGGAGAGGGTTTGCTGAATGTGCTCAAGGCGTTTAAGGCGCTGAAGGAGGAGTTTGATATGAAGTTCAGAGCTATGTGGGCTTAGTTGGGGTGGAGGTTGAAGTGGTGGACTGGGATGGAAGTGGGAACGAGAAGACGAGAGAAGGGGAAAAGTTGGAGCATCTCATTATGGCTTTTTGCGAAACCAAGACTGTACCTAGATGATGACGATGATGACGAAGAGAGAGAAAAAAAAAGATGTATGAAATAGATGATGAAATGAAAACAGAATGTAGAAAATGCGCCTGGATACCGGTCGGATGTGAGCAAAGTTTGGTTTAAAAGTCTCTCTCTCTTGTTGCTTGAAACGACAAACACACATACATGTATCTGACAGCTGTCACACTATGTTTGCCGCGATTTGTACCAAGGTGCGAAGCATAACGAAACGTAGCAGATCAGACAGTCACAATAAACCCTTATTGTACCGAATTGATAGTGAAGCATCTAGTACGAATGGATAAATTTCTTTCAACAACGCCAGCGAAGAGTGGTTGGTGTATCTAGCATACGCTGATCATAACAGCAACGCAGCAAAAAAAAAACGAAAAAGTCATAAAAATTTCCTTAGAGGGCGGCAAGTTCCAATTGCAGTTGTCATCGCCTTAAAACTCGCCTCCACCTCCACCCAAAGCAGCAGCACCCCAAATACCGACCAAGCCCCAGACACCGACTCTCCAACCTCTCCAGAGACCATGCACACCCTGTCCCTTCCTTGTACGCGGTGGTCGTGAGAATCCCATTGCTTTTGCGCTTGCTGCTTTAGCCGCGCTGGGACCTGAGACTGAGATGCCTTCTTCACGAACAATGAACCATAGGGTACCCAGGACACCCCTATACTGACCGGGATCAACGATCGTATCGAATCCGTTGTCGTTACTCGGCCTGTCCAGACCGTAAGCTGGGCTCTTTGAGCGACTGGGTGGGGCCTGGTATTCTTGTGCGATACGCTGTGCTTCGTGTTCTTGTAGGACGGCGACCTGGCCGCGGCGGAGAACTGTCTCGAGGGGGAGACGGATGAATAGTTCAGCAGTGGAGGAGAGGAAGGTGCTGAAGGAATAGGTGGCGGGGGTGAGGATGGGGTCGATGCTCAGCGTTGAGCGGAGGAAGAGAGGAGTGGATGAGGAGACAAGTGTGGGCACGCAGGCGTGCATTATGGTTGCGGGGAGGAGGGTGGGGGAGACGGAGAGAGAAGGGAGGAGGGAGAGGCATGGGTATATGGAGCGTGGGGAGGAGGAGATGGGTGTGATGATCAGGCGTGTTCGCACTAGATCGAGGGGTGCGAGGAGGGTAGCGGCAATGGCTGTTGCGGCTACAGCGACACCGAGGGATGTCAATGGGTTGGGGCTGTCGAGCACATCGAGACCCCCAATGCCGCTTCCTGCTGCCCCCACAAGCCCGGGGTCGGGTATGTTCAGCAGGGCTGAGATCAGACTTCTAAACCAGCCCTCAGTCGTCTTGAGCAGGAAGTTGTAGATGAAGGTGCAGTTTGTGCCTTTCCACACTCCCCAAGCTGACTCTTTCTGCCATAATTGCCCTATTACTTCGAGGAGCGAGTCGGCCCGCTTGAGTTCTAGTTTCCGTAGTGATGATGGTGGGGGTTGAGTTGGTGTCCGCGAAGGGGATCGACTATCGAGTCGTCGATGGCGCCTCCGCGGGGACCTCGATGGCGAGTCGTTGGGCGAGTATGGCGAAGTGGGGTTCACGCGCGGTGCTGTTGTGGTGAAGTAGCCCGGAGAGTCCTCGTCAGACTCTTCATCTGAAGGCGGGAACTGCACGGTTATTTAGCCCACATTCACATGTCAGACGGGGGTGTCATTGACAGAGTACCTACATCCTCAAACTTTCCACTGGCAAAGCTCCCTGGCCCTCTCTTATGGCCCCACTCACCAGCATCCTTGAGTGCGGAAAGCTGTCCCTTGGCCTCGTGGATTTGCAGTATCGTTTTCGCTACCTCGAATGGCTGGGCAAGCAGCACGCTTGTGTAGTTCCACAGCGCATGATCCAGCAGCTTCTTTGCATGACCAGCTATTGTGGGCGATGTCTCTGGAAAGTACGCGTCATAGTCGAGATCTGAAAGAATGTCGCGTGCCTGGCTGCCCAGACTCGATTTGTTGTTGGGGGCGGGCTTGAAAGCGGGCGGGAGTGGTGACGAGACAGTCTGGTTCTGCGGAACCTCTGGAGGCGGGCCAATGGAAGGTGGGATGTAGTATGGTCGGAGGGGGTTTGGGGCATCGCGCGAGGAGGCCATGGTGAAGGCGGGGTATGGGGGAGAGGAAGGGCCTTAGGGTGGTGCCCGCTGTCGGTTTTGTTTTGTGAGTGCTGGTGGTGGATGCATGCGCTTTCAAAGAGAGGGACCAGGGTGGGGCGGTCTGTGCTGCCAACATTTCGTCGTCAACGTCTCACAGCATTTGGATTTATCGGCGGCTTCGTTTGTTGCGACTTTTATCCCAGCAAACATTCGCTCTTTTGCGCACTCACCCCCTGCGCTCTGCCATCTTCTCAATTGAGCGACCACATACACCCACAATGGCGGCGAACCGAGCTTGCTGGATGTTGGTCGAGGGACGGATAGCAGGCGCGAGAACCGCCTTGTCGACTCCACTGACATCGTCCAGCCATTGGGCGGCCATGGCATGCCAGAGAGGGATGCACACGCAGAGGGTGGCCACGTTTCTACCACGGCAAGTCAAAGTAGCCACTCCAACAAGTCCCTCGTGGCCACGAAACAGCCAACAATTCTCCGCCAGTCATGCACCCCGCCACGGTCACCTAGACCCTCCTAGGCCTGGGGAAGAGTGCGTCTTCACTGTCTACTCTTGACGCATAGATCTGGTCGCTAACAATACCAGACGAAAGGTCACATTCATAGACAAGGATGGCCACTCCTCGACCTTTGAAGTCGCCGACGGCGACAATCTCCTTGACATTGCCCAAGCAAACGACATAGAAATGGAGGGTGCCTGCGGAGGCTCATGCGCCTGCTCGACCTGCCACGTTATTGTCGAAGACGAGGCCTACTACGAAAAGATGGAAGAGCCCGACGATGACGAAAACGATATGCTTGACTTGGCTTTTGGCCTCACTGAGACGAGCAGACTGGGCTGCCAGGTCAAGATGAGCAAGGAGCTGGATGGGCTGGTAGTACGGTTGCCGAGTATGACGAGAAACTTGCAGGCAAGCGATTTCGAGAGCAAATAAGTGCACACAACATGTCCAATATAGGCCCATTTGATCGAGGCGTGGAGTGGGATCTAATAGGGGGTGATTTGATGGCCCCAGCAGAAGTGCCAGATACCACGCTGGGTGACATTTTTTCGGTTCTTCGTACATACGCAACATTTGGTACAAAGCATGTATAACACAAAAACTCCGCTTGCATATGCACTGGCGTAAAAGACGACTCGGAAAACGCTTGTATAGTAAATGGTATCATGAACATTCTAAACAACTCCTTGTCATGCTTTTATGCTTCAGCGATCTGCTCCTTCTTCTGCCCTCCAGTAAGCATGTCTAGGAAACCTTGCTTGCTCATCTCCTTCACCTTCTCCTCCCTCTTGTCCATACCGACTACCATGCCTGCCTTGCTTTCTCTCTCGGCTTGCTCTCCCTTGACCTGAGCTGCCCTCACTGCGTTGAACAACTTGATCACACCCTTTTGTGCCGTCTTCCTGAGCTCCCTCTCCTTTGTCGATGTCGCTTCCGTGCTGACGCTGGGGTCATTCAGTCCCAGGACATCCCTGATGCGGCCCTTATCCCGCGCAGCCTTGCGCTCTGCAATGAGTTGACGGCGCACCTTCTCGGTAAGTTTCGAGTCGGCAAGCTCGCGGTTCGCTGTCGCCGCATCTTTCGAACGCGACAAAATAGGCTCTGTGCGTTTTGACGTCGATAGTTTCGAGCCCAAGATTCTCGAAATGGAGTTTGCAAAGGCCTCGGGGTCGTTGCGCTTGCGGACTTTGCGCGCAGCAGCGGTAGATGTTTCGGAGACAGAGGAAGCTTCTGAGGCGTCGGATTCTGAGTCGGCAATGGAAAACTCGTCGGCTTCAGGTTCAGAGTCGTCTTCGTCGTCATCTTCGGCGTCGCTTGGCAATGGGGCTGCGTGATCGACAGGAGCTGTCTTCTTCAGCGCAGACTTTACAGGCGCTTTTGCTTGTATGCTGGCTTTAAACTTGGGTTGAGGCTTCTTCGATGGCGCGGCATCCTCTGCTTCGTCCTCATCGTCGCTGGCTGAAGATTCCTCGGCTGCAGCTGCTTGTTGCGCTGCTTTTTTCGCCTCAAACTTTGCTTGCTTCCTCAACTGCTGCTTGGACAGTTCTGGTTTTCCTGGAAGAGTTGCATTGGCGCCCGAGGGCTGGAATGGCTCGTCTGGCTCTTGGCTGCTTCCTCGTGCTGGAGCGTCGCGCGCAGCACCTTCTTCTTCGTCGGACGAACTGTGGTAGTGCTTTTGCTTCTTGATTTTTCTCTTCTCCTTCTTGGGTACCTTTCCTCTGAGCTGGTCCTCAGTCCGTCTCCTCTTCAAAGATGTGTTGACCATTGTGGCTGTGGTTGTGTAGATGTGGATGTCGAAAGGCACTGCGCGGTCGCAGAAAAAAGTTCCAGATGATCGGCATTAGGGACGCCAAAAGGCCGACGGCAGGGCAAAGCGCGCCCCGCCATGCCTGCATTCCCCACAGAACACCACGAGAACATCACCGACCACCCCCCACGCCTCACGCCCCCATCTCTCTAATAATTTCCCTACACAACCGCCGCTATGGTGCTTCAAGATCTCGGGCGGCGCATCAATGCCGCCGTCACAGACCTCACGAGGTCGCCCAACCTCGATGAGAAGGTGCGCACTTGATAAAACAGCAATACCTAACAGGTGGCTAATATGCGGAAGGCTTTCGATTCCATGGTCAAGGAGATCTCGAACGCCCTCGTCGAAGCCGATGTCAATGTCAAACTCGTCATGAACCTGCGACAGTCGATAAAGCGCGCCGTCGACTTCAAGCACCTTGCGCCCGGTGTCAACAAGAAACGTCTCATTCAAAAGGCCGTATTCGATGAGCTCGTCAAGATGGTTGATCCGCATGCCGAGCCTTTCAAGCCGAAAAAGGGAAAGTCGAACGTCATCATGTTTGTCGGTCTCCAGGGTGCGGGTAAAACGACAACATGTACAAAATTGGCGAGATGGTACCAGGCAAGAGGCTTCAAGGCTTGTCTAGTCTGCGCAGATACCTTCCGTGCCGGTGCATTCGATCAGTTGAAGCAAAACGCCACAAAAGCAAAGATCCCATACTATGGTAGCCACACACAGACGGATCCCGTAGTAGTGGCAGCTGAAGGTGTGGAGAAGTTCAAGAAAGAGCGCTTTGAAATCATCATCGTGGATACCTCTGGACGACACAGGCAAGAGAAGGATCTGTTCGACGAGATGGTGCAAATTCAGACCGCTGTTACGCCCGACCAGACGATCATGGTACTGGACGGAACCATTGGTCAAGCTGCTGAATCTCAAGCTCGCGCTTTCAAGGAGGCAGCAGACTTCGGAGCCATTGTTATCACCAAGACCGACGGTGCGGCAGCAGGTGGTGGTGCTATCTCTGCAGTCGCAGCAACACATACCCCCATTGTCTTCCTCGGTAATGGTGAACACATGTTGGATCTCGAACGCTTTGCCCCACAAGCCTTTGTTTCCAAATTGCTAGGAATGGGCGACGTACAAGGTCTAGTCGAGCACGTCCAATCACTGAAGCTCGATCAAAAGGACACAATGAAGCACATTACTCAAGGAATCTTCACAATTAAGGATCTCCGCGACCAGCTCTCCAACATCATGAAGATGGGTCCTCTCTCCAAGATGGCTGGCATGATTCCTGGACTAAGCAGCATGATGGGAGGCATGGACGATGAAGAGGGTGGCGCCAAGCTTAAACGTATGATCTACATCTGCGACAGCATGACTGAAAAAGAACTCGAATCTGACGGCAAGATGTTCGTGGACCAGCCGACTCGCATGACCCGTATAGCCCGTGGCTCAGGCACATCAGTACGCGAAGTTGAGGAACTGCTCACCCAGCACCGTATGATGGCAGGCATGGCAAAGAAGATGAAGGGCGGTATGGCCAACATGCAAAAGGCACAGGGCGCCATGGGCGGTGGAAATAAACAGCAACAACTCGCAGCCATGCAGAAGCGCATGCAGAGTATGGGTGGCGCAGGAGGTATGGGTGGAGCGGGAGGTGGTATGCCGGATCTCGGAGCTATGATGAAGATGCTCGGCGGCGGACGAGGAGGCGGCGGAGGCATGCCGGATCTTTCGGCTCTCGGAGGTATGGGCGGCATGGACATGGGTGCTATGATGAAAATGATGGGCGGCATGGGCGGTATGCCTGGAATGGGTGGCGGTGCGGGTGGTGCCGGTCAAGGCAAGGGAAGGAGATAGTAAACCCCCCACTTTTGTTTTATCCAGATGGTATGGATTTCTGAATTTGGATGCATAGCCACGGCGTTGGGGGGTGGGGAGTCTACTATTCACCACATGGGTGCTCGTGTTGATAGATGTTTTGTGTATACGGGATTGATTTGGTACGTGGGTATATTACGACAAACCTGGGATCAATGGAGCACTTTCCTGCTGACTTATGTACATCATATTTCCCAACACTCTATACCGTTTATACTATCTAACCCATCTATCCATGTCTATTTGTTGCCCTCCACTCTATCCTCTCCAAACACAAACCCCAACTCCTCCAACGTCCGAACATTTTTTCTCTCCTCGCCCCTAGCCCCAAACGCCTGTCTGATCTTAGGGAAATGCTCACGGCACCAAAATTGCCACTCTCCCCAAACAGGGGGCTTCTTTCCTTTCCCGCCATCTTCCAACCCTTCTTTCTCCACTGCCTGCGCCGCCCAAGCACTCATCTCATTAATATACTTCCCGTCCTTCGGGAAATTCAGCAGATGGAAGTTACGTCCCGCGCCCATCTCTTCTTCCACACTTTGTTCCCACGCGCGCATCGTCGCGAGGGGAGGTAAATCAAGACGACCCGCATACACACGCGCCAGCACTGCAGCCTGGGCTTCTGCAATGGGAAAAGGGATTACACGTTGATTTAGTGCCAGGAAAGATAGGGTCGGTCTCGGTGCGTAGAATAAGTGTTGGAATGTATGATTTACCTTTTCCCCAGTCGTAATCAGTTTTGGCTCGACGGATTCCAGAAACGGTAGGCTGTAAAAGTATCCTGTAGCGAAGACAATGGCGTCGATGTTGTGGGCTTGCGTTCCGTCTGCAAATTCTACGCCGCGGGTTGACGGTAGGAAGCGGGCTATAGGGGGTACCTCGCGGCGTCGCTGGTCGGCTGAAGCAGCGCCGTGGGTTGCGCTGAAGAGGGATTGGGAGCGGGTGGACCAGAGAAGAGGAAGGGAGCAGGTAGAGGCGATTTGAGCACTGATGTCGGCGCCTGAGGCGGAGTTGCCAATTACAATTACTTTCTTTGAAGCGAAGTCTGAGGCGCGGCGGTAGTATTTTGAGTGCGTGATTCGACCTGGGTGTTGAGCGGCCCAGTCTTGGATCCCTGAGATGGAGGGGATGGATGGGACGATAAAGTGGCCGTTTGCTACTATTACTGCATCATAGATTTCGGAGGTGGACTCGTTGGTTAGGAGGTTTTTGGTTGTGACGGTCCATGGGCTGGTGGGGTTGTTGGCATTTACAGGTACGACGTCGGTGACTTGAGTGCAGTATTGGACGAGATCTTGGACGTCGGCGGAGTAGTCTTCGATGTATTTTAGGACTGTTTCGTGCGTGGGGAAGAGTTGGCTGTCGGATGGCCAGTCGAGGTCTTGGAAACCCATTAATCCATGTGGGATGTTAGTCTCGAGCTTCTCGTATATTGGCGATAAGAAAGAGGGAATCTTGGAAGCTGTGTTGCTGCCATTTGTATTAACATCCCCGTTGGTAACCTTCTCTTTAGGCTGCCACTCCGGTTTCTGAAAGTCTTTGTTCGGGTTGGTCTGGGGTATGTCGAAGAGATTTTCGTCTCGCTGCTCGCCAGTATAGATCCATATCCCCCCAGGTCGATTTCTCTGTTCGAACAAGACAATCTTCTGAAATGCCTTCTCGGCTCTCAAGTACTTTGCTGCAATCACACCTGAAGGCCCGGCACCTACTACCGCTACTTTCCTTACTCTAATCGATATCCTCTCTCGATCAGAGGCCATGGTGTTGGGTTTGGGTTCTGAGCTGTGGAAATATCGCACAAAGTGCTTCAGGGAGGGGCCAATAGAACGGCGGGCACTATGTTGGTGTACAGGGTATCCCCGCAACACCCAAGTAAGCATGCGTAGGAACGCTGTCGTAATCAAGACCAGACGTCGATGCGATGGTAGTGACGAATAGAGGAGGGTTTCGGCGCTGGTCGGAACGATGTCGGAACGATCTGCTAGAGCTGATCACCGCAATGGCACACAAATGGTCTGACCTGATGGCCGGCACTACCCCTCTCAACCCTGGACCTATGCTCAGACCTAGCTTGGGCTACTTAAGTCGCGGCATTTAGTCAACATCCCAGTTGACAAGATACGTACTTGAGGTTTAGAGCAATGCTTCGCACTTTGTCCCTCGCGCGTTTCCCCGCCGCATCAAGAGCTCAACCCCTCCGCAGGTTCTCCATCAAAGCGACAACCATGGCACCACTACGAGCTGGTTTTGTGCCCGGTAGGCTTCAATGAATAGATGGAAGAATTTATTACTAACTACTCAGAGCACTTTTGCACCCCACTAGAGTTTGCAAAGAAGCACTATGGCCTCGATGTAGATCTCATTCCCTTTCCTTCTGGCACCGGTCACATGGTAACCGCCATCCAAGCTGGTGAAATTGATATTGCTATAGGCCTGACAGAAGGCTGGATCTCAGCGCTAGGCAAAGCACAAACTGCCAAGCAAGACGCAGGCTTCAAAATAGTCGGGACATATGTCGAAACGCCGTTATGCTGGGCCATCTCAACTGGAGCGAAGCGGGATGAGTTGAAGGGTGTTCAAGACTTGAAAGACAAGAAGGTGGGTGTTTCAAGGATTGGCAGCGGGAGCTACGTGATGAGCTTCGTGCTGGCGGACCAGCAGGGCTGGCTGAATACGTCCTCCGATAGCCCTCCGTTTCCTGTGGAGATACTCAACACGTTCAAAAACTTGCGCGATGCCGTCAATAGCGGTACAGCAGATTTCTTCATGTGGGAGCACTTCACCTCGAAGCGCTATTACGACAACGGAGAGATCAAACGCATTGGCGAGATCTACACTCCCTGGTCGTCGTGGAAGATTGTTGCCGCAAACCATCTGCTCGCACCAAAGAGCAGTGGCAAGCCCTCACTCAAGCCAGAGCTCGAGGATGTGCTGGACAAGGTTAACAAAGGCGTCAAGCACTTTGAGGAAAATACGGAAGAAGCTGTTAAATTTATCATCACGAAGCTCGACTACTCGGAAGAAGACGCTAGGGAATGGCTGAAGACTGTAAAGTTCTCACAGCAGGTAAGGGGTGTTGACAAGGCAGTCGTCGAAAAAACTGTTAGCATCTTGCAGAAGGCTGGTGTGTTGGGCAAAGACGTCGATCAAGCAGACATGATTGCACTCGAGCGCGTCGGAAACTGAGTCTCTACTGCGTACTCTTACATGAAATCCAATACTCTGAAGGCACTCATCTGAAACATCATAGAGATTGCTGCTTATTCTGGGATGTCTATTAATCAAAATCTTGAGTCAAGAGCTCGCTTTCACCGCGTTAACGCGATATTGTGTATTTTAGTGACAACCACGCTGTTTGCAAGGTTTCAATGTTAGCCAACAGCGGCAAACGCGACATTCTAAACTCATTACTGTCGCTCAGCTTTGTTCCATTATAGAAAGGACAAAAGTATATAGATATAATCTTCCCACTTCAATCTTGTTAGCAACAGGGCGGTCACCCATTTATTGACTACATATACTGTAGACGTCCCCTGAACCTACCCAGATACGGTCTAGGACCGACAAAAGAAGTAGCGGTCACTCCAAGCATCTGAATCCAGCTACAAAGATGTCAGAAAACGAGAAAAATCTGGATTTATCCTTCCTCGACCGACAATCGCACATTCGCATATACGGCCGCTACTATATCGTATTCCCTTTCCCTGACACAAAACGCGCAGGTGAAGCCATCGATTCACTCCGCATGGGCTTCAAAGAGGTCCTGAGGCAATTCCCTTGCCTTTCTGGAACAATAAATATGCCTTTCATCGCCAGTGATTGTCTCCAGGTACTCTTTCCCGATCCTATAGACCCAGAAGCAGAAGCGGCCCGTGTTTTCACTGTAAACTTAGATGAGGCTACCAACACAGATTACGACTACAATACGCTGGAGAGGGCCTATTTCTCAGCAGATAACCTTCCTGCAGAGGTCTTTTGTCCTGCTTTGATTAAAAACCATCCTGGGCTGGACGATGATGACCCATATGCAGAACGAATGACTAGTCTGAAGAGGGGTCCACTCCCTGCTTTTGCTGTCCATGCGACATTTATACCTGGAGGCTTAGTTCTGAGTATTTGGTTTCACCACGTTATCACTGATGGATCTGGCAACGCGAGAATCCTTGAGGTGTGGAGTACGGCTGTAAAATCTTTGAATAAGTACACTCAAGAGACAAAACCCGGTAAGATCAGCTCAAAGCCAATCACAACGGACGATAATACAGATGTCAATCTTGCTAGGGGTGATCTCGCTACCCTTGCACGAGAGTTGAACGTTGAGCCTACTAATCCACAGGCTGAAAGGGTACTGCAACGTTCAGCAAATCCAATTCACGAGCTACCATACAAAGTCGTCACAAAGATGTTTCGCTTCCCAAGTTCAGTCATCACTAACCTCAGCAAAGTCATGTCTCAGCACACGGAGAAACATATATCTCACTTCGCTTCTCTAGCAGGACTCGTCTGGGCCAACATCATCCAAGCCCGGCTCCCAGGATTCATCACAGTCGGCAACACCAAATCGACCTTAGCTGTCATCGTCGACCTCCGAAAACACCTCCCTGCGCCCTTCTCATCCCCTAACTACCTAGGAAATCTAGTAGCCTCCAAGATGTCCACATGGGATCTTTTCCAAAGCGGCAATAGCATCACATGTCAAAACATGTCGGTAGAAACCGACTTCGAAGAGGACGTAGAGCACGCCATGCTCCTGCCCACCATAAGCGTCGCCCGCCTCCAAATCAACATCCAGAACCTCGCCTCTTTCATTACAGACGTCGACGACGCTGTCCACGGCGTCAACGAGCAATGGATTGGTAGGAAATTCAATCAGATCCTAGCTGATCCC
Organism: Bipolaris bicolor; assembly: GCA_026262445.1. Taxonomy (NCBI): domain Eukaryota; kingdom Fungi; phylum Ascomycota; class Dothideomycetes; order Pleosporales; family Pleosporaceae; genus Bipolaris; species Bipolaris bicolor. The sequence continues at coordinate 307,554 of JAODYD010000002.1, forward strand.
ACCCAAACCGACCAACCCTGTCTCAAATTCGGTAATGGACCTGATCTATATGTTACTAGCTGGCAACATATTGGCGCCGATCGCGAGTGGTGTATTCCTGGGACTTCAGACGCCCAGCCCGCTGCTATTCGGCGCGCGGCGTGGGTGAGTGAGGGCGGTATCGTCGTGTTACCTAGGAAGAGGGATATAAAGGGGAGGGAACCGGCGGCGTATGAGGTTTTGGTCAGTCTTGCTGAGGAGGATATGAAGGGATTTGAGAATAGTCTTGCAGAGGGGAAGTGGTTGGAGGATAGGCAGTAGTGGTGTTTCGGGATAGGTCGAACGTGTATAGATAGAGTGGAGTAAGTGATAGTCATAGTAAAATGTTGAACATTTCCTTTGTTAGAAGGATTGAGTTTGATTGCAGCGCATCTCTGAGCAAAGTATAAATATCCGTAGTCAATTTACTATAAGAAAACTTTCGATTCCCTCCTACCGCTTCTAATTCACGAGTTTTATTTGTGGTGTTTGCATGCGTGATCAGCCGCTGGAGTCTCACCACCAGAGCTTTCTAGATGTACGCTGCGCCAGGTTTATTGACTTCTCACATATAGAGTCTGCCAATTAGAGTAAATTAGACTTAGTTACTTCTATAGTAACGGCGTCTGAGAGAAAATTGATCACAGTAATTGCTGAAAGCATCAACTGTATCTTGCCACCATGTTGAATGTATCTTGTAATGTCTCGTGAACTGTCCGGTATCTCCATCAAACACTCTTGCAAGCATTGCCCTACAAATCGTTTTCACAAATCATACCGTTCAAGTGAGGCGTTTACAGCAAAATGCTGGAATAAAATTTGCCTAGGATTCAACTGTTTAAAGGCGATCATTGAAATCATATTGGAGGCGTCTACCTACCAGAGTATATGCTGGGGGACATCTCATAAGCATAAAATATGGAACACATATTGACAGAAGTTTTAACGGTGAAAGCACTTTCATAATTTGCGTCAGAAGAACAGTTTGACACACTCTTGATTTTTCTTTTCGAAAGACAGGGAACATATAAACACACCAGGGAATCTACGAAGATCCAGCAGAACTGAAAACTGTAGGTGACGTTGGCAAGAGGTGATCATATCTACCTTGATCATCAATGTATACGATGAAGCTCCTGAAAATACCAAGCATACAAAAACTCAAATCTATTTTAACCAGGACTATGAAAGCATGCGTGTAAAAAGATTAACTAGATCATCCTTACACTCCTTGTGTTCTCTCTACAGTACATAAAGAACACCTGCCGTGACCACAAGCGTTACATCTTTCTTGCCAAGCGCCTCTTGGGCCATCAAAGCATAATGAACAAAACCAGACCTGAGTATCAGAAAGCTGTTGCACTCTTCTCGGCTTTCCCTTTTCAATTTGATGATCAATGTCAGATCTAGTGGGTTTTGTTTCCTTTGACTGACTAGACGATGTTTCGAAAATCCTGTCGGGCGATATTGCGGCAATGTTGGCGTCAACCAAGGACTCATGATGGGCTGCCTCTGCTTTCTCTGCTGCTCTCTTCTCTTTTATCTTTGCTGTTTCTTCTACTTCACTCTCTACTGCTAATTCTGCTTCCTCTTTCACTAATCGCGCTTTTGCTGTTGCTGAACCTTTTTTCATTGATCGTATTAGGTTATAGTAATCGTCTTCTTCAGCTTGAGTTTCTATCCTGGGCCCCTCAAGGTTCCACTGCGGAATAAACAAAGGTTCGTTTGGCGACAAGACCTCCACCTGAGGTTGCTTCGTGCGGAACCGAGAACTGCGGGTTGATGTTTCATGCGACTCTCCGGCCGGTGGTGATGCTTTGTCTTCTACATCTGGATTCAGGGATGGTGACCTAGGCTCTGAGTCAGAAGACCACAAGGGGATTTGAGACGCCGACAGGAACGGCTCCTCAAGGCTTCCAGATAGTAATGCATTGCCACCGGCGGTACTTGGCGAGTTTGGTGCATGTTCTGGTGAAGTCGTAAGGTTTGTATGCGGCAGAGAAGCCAGCTCGCGTGGTTTTTCAGTACTATCTATTCGATATGCATGTATAGGATCGTCTATTGCCTCTTTTATATGTATCCAAACGGATTGGCAGTCGTTGGGATCGTGGAAATCAAGTAATAGTCCCGTTCCATTCTTTTGCGTACAGAGAAGTGCTGCTTCACCATCCATTCGGCATTCAATGCCCTTGCTTAGCTGCTCTCTTAGTAACAGGTTGTGAGGCTCATTTTGATCCACAACCGCGAGATATATGCCCCCTGCGAAAGACTCGAGTTGAAGAAAGCCGCTCATTATAGTAGTGTCGCCCTCGAACGTCCGCTTGGCTCGTTTAATGGGATATCGAACATAGTCAGCACGGCCTGGCGGTTTTTGGCTATCATTGAGTCCCTTCTCATCCCAGAGCTCTCTGGATTTCTGTCGATTTCGCGAATCTTCTGCTTCACAGTCCGAAGCTTTTGCCATACGCTCGCGTAGCTCGCGTACCTTTTTGCTCAAGAGCTTTTCAATACCCTCCACATACCCCCGAAGATGCTGGCATTCTTCTGATCTTTTCAAGGTAGATTTCTGTTCAAGCTCATCGAGTTTCTTGTCCAAAAGTTCCCTGATCTTTTGTTTAATAGGCAACTCCTCTGATTCCCATTTCGACTGGTTTTGTTCAAAATCGCGGATTTCCATATCCAAGAGATCACTGATTTTCTGTAGATTCGGCAAATCTTCTGACTCCCAGTTCAGTGGTGGAACATCTGGTTGTGGTCGCGGTTGCGCATTTAAATACGGAGATGAGGGCGAGTTGCTTGGCGATCGAGCTGGTTCCGACTCCCTTGGGGGCGTCGGCTCCACTTCATGGATATCAAAGGATGTATCTATGCTTTTGTCTGACTCAGCATCTGGTTCTACAGCAGGTGGTAGAGCCAAAAGAGCAACATCTTCCATATGTCTCGCAAAATGTGTTAAGATGGCACTCTTTCCATCTCCTGTAAGATCCAAACAAAGTGGACATTCAATTGCTTCCCATGCAGGTCCAAAATTGTGCTCGAATTCTAGATGATTTTTCCAAGTTTGAAGGCTCGTAAATGCGGTTGCGTTGAAATGGCATTCACGATAGAAGCAGTTGTAAGGTTGCAAATCGCTAAAGAGGTGCTTCCTGTTCAAAGTGAGTACAAGCTTGATGGACGGTGAAGTTCGACATACCTCCATTCGCGATTATTCTCTGCCCGTATGAGTTTTGCGCACGCAATACACTCAAAGAGTTGACCATTTTTCCCTTCTGTTGGCAGCGGTGGGATGCGGACTCGCTCGCCACCTGATACGCTTGTCATGAACGATACAGTCGACTCCGCATACGATGACTGTGCTTTTGCGATAGAAGTGCCAATCCCTGAATCCTGAAATTCAGAACTAAGGCCAGTGGATTTGGTAGCAAGGGGTGCTAGTAGGCCTTGTAGCTCAGGCGTCGCAGCGGTATTATTGTCGCGCTCACGTTGCATACGTAAGAAACGTGACCAGCTAATTTTGCCCAAAACCTGCACTAAATGTACTTCAGCCTTTGGGTACTTCGCTTTTACCAGATCAGTGTGATAGTCGTGCGCAAAACGTGGGCCCACCCCTACCACGCCAGGCTCATCGTCGTGGGATTCCTCCGGAGCTGGGCATTCCAAGGCAGTACCGAGACCCATCAAGCAATTTATGTATGTTTTCGTTCTGCGAATCATCATATCTACTCGTCTTGGCAAACTATCTTCCTCTTTGTGATCATCTCCACTGTCGCTTTCATCCTCGCTTGAGCACTCGTCAGCAGCTTTCAAGTACCATTTCCATTCACTATAGAGCTCTGAGGCTGCTGTGTGCTGACATAAGACTGAGTCATCGTTCATCTGCGGTAAGACGAAATTCGAAATTCCTGTTCTAATCAGTACTTCTTATCCCATAATTAGGTATTCAACTCACCCTCTAATAAACATCTGCACAAATGGATCAGGATCTCGATGGTGGCTTGTCGGACTTCCGTTGATCGCTTGAGGTGATCATCAAGTCTTCCTTCAATTACTCCATGGCCACGCTCCCAGAGTTGTAACGTGGCGTAGCCTTGCCGAAGCGTGCGGTTCCCAGGTGTGGTGATCCATTCAGGACTGGAGTGTTGTATCAAGTTTCGAAGCAGCCCGAGGCATGTCTCAATCATGCGAGCTATCGTTCCGTGGTCTCCCTCTGGCTTCGGAGATATCTCCTGTTGCCATCTCTCAATGTTTTTCCTATTCATATGTGAGCTCAAGGCGATTGATGCCATGGGTCAAGTATCGCTCGCAACTGTCAGGCCCCGAGGTGAAAAGAATGATCCGAGTTATGGAGACTCGGCTTCAAGGGTGTAACACGCAGCACTGAGTGAACTGCAAGATCCGAAGAGTTTGTTTTGTTGTTCATCGACAGCACATCAGGCTGAAGCGGGGCTGTGTAGTGGGCGGGGCTGTGCATGATGAGGCGCTTTCGCAAGACGTCTATTCAACCGCGATCAGCCCGCCACATTATCCTTCTGTAATTCTCTTTCTTTCTATTCAAATCTCTAGGAACATATCTGGTATGGACGTAGCCAGCCTAGCAGTTGGTGTTTTACCTATCCTTTTGGAAGTCATCAAGTCCTACTCAACAATATGTGACAAGATACGCACATTCCGCCGCTGCACTCTGGAGCTTGGGGATATTTTTATGGAATTCAAAGCCATAAGGGTAATTTTCCTAAACGAAGTACGGTTATTACTAGGTTCTATTCAGAACAAAAAGCAAACAAAACTTGATCTTGAAGACTACAGTAACCAAATGTGGGTAAACAAAAAGACCGACACCCAATTGAGAGCAGTACTTCAAGATAACTACGACGTTTGCGTTGATATCATTCAACACATCAGTCGATTTCTTGACGAGATGGCATCAGAACTAGAAAATTTTGATCCCTTTATGAGTCAGAAGTTACCGGTTCGTCTTGACTTCAAGCATACTAGGATCCCGCGCTAATCTTGTCGTAGACTGAGTCTGTCAAGAAAGTTTACAAACGTTTGAGCAAAACGCTGAGATTTACTTTTAACAAGTCAAGATACGAAAAATGTCTTGCCAGCCTAAGAGATCGGAACAGTGAGCTAATTTCACTTCGGTCGCAAGTTGTTGCTATCGAGCAACAGGAAGTTCCTTCAGGTGTCCGTATCCAACATGTTCAATTGCCTGATCGATTTAAGACTATTCAAACCGTTTCTCGAAAGCTTCACGAGTCTCTTTGTGGGGTTTGGCGTTGCGATCAGCCCACGCACTGCGGACATGACGCTAAACTATGCCTTGATGCCGATGTAAAACATGATGTAACCTTGGACCTTGCTATATCTTGTCGCGAATCCAGCTGTGTAGATTCTTCTAGGTAAACCTACGCATAAATCTTGTTGGTATGCGCTAATCGCCCTCAGCTCACTACCAGAATCTACAATCTGGCTATTCGTACAATCGACAAGTACATGCGCAGACACACTACCAAACACACCCAAGATCCAAGAGAGTCTTGATATGTGCTCCGAATTAGCACTCGAACTACTCAATCCTGTCGTCTCGAGTTCTTCCAAGACTTTGAAGAGGAAAGCATCTTGTGATCTTTCTAAAGAGCCAGCTCCTAGGAAAAATGCTCGGCGTGTACAATTTGAAGTGTCTACACCACCACTTGCAACAAAAGTACCGAACTCAGATGTTCCTGATACGCTATTCACATTCGGAGTTGATCTTTGCAAGATGAATAGTATTTGTGACTACCTGCGAGAGTGTTATGAGGCACGGCTGCTAAAGTCGGCAAAGCAATGTATTGGTTACTTGGAGAGCGCGCAGATGTACAAGCATCTATTCTACCTCAAGGCGAGAGCGGCGAAGCCACATTTGGATAACTCGGCAACTTCTACCATATCTACAATCCAGGACACGCTCAGACAGGAGGTATACGATGCTTTGCAACCCGAGGATCGCTTGAAGCTAGCACATAGACTGGCTGTTGCAACTTTACAGTACAACGACACCCCCTGGCTCCCTGAGCGATGGCGCCTAGGTGATCTCAGCTATCTTGGATCAAGATCTTCGTTCAGCGTCGAAGCTCTCAAGACTTTACACTTCAACTCACAGATATCGCGACCTGCTAACGTAGCAGATGGTCAAATGGAGGGTCTACAGCAAAACACTGGAACAATATCAGAACAAACGCGCTACGGCATTAACAACACGACGCTCTTCTTCCTCGGTGTTGCAATGCTTGAGATCGCCTACTGGACGCCGATTGAAGAAAAGATGACGAACATGGATGAAAATAATCCAGTTTTCGCTGCTCGCAGACTTGTTCTAGACCGCGGGGCTCCGTTGGGTCCAGAGTATCAGCGAATTGCACAAAAATGTCTTGAATGTAACTTTGGGTTCGGAAACAAGCTAAGCAACAAGGGCCTGCAGTCTGCAGTATACAATGACGTGGTATGTCAGCTGGATGAAATGATTGAAAGACTGGAGAAGCTGAGTGTGTGACATCTGGCTTGCTTTCCTATATTTATTAATCAAGGGGGAGTGGCGCAATGAGTTTTTCCTTCTACATCTTCTTTGACTACAATACCAGAGAATCTGGATTACTCTCTCATCTTATTGCTCTCCCAACTGACTCCCACTCTACTTCAACCCCCCTCCTTCCAAAGACAGAGAATTACAAAACGAAAGACACTTACCCCTTCACACACACGCAGGATGCCGTAAAATCTATCATAACCCTCCCCTTCCTCCTTAACGATCCCCCACAGTCGCCTTAAATCCCAGTCTATACGTCTTTCTAACCCAAAACGCCTACAACATAACATCAACCAGCCAAACCACGAAGACCACAAATATCACAACGAAAAAACAAAACGAAATAGACCTTTCCAACTCACCCTATCCTACAACTAACACACCCACAATCACCAGCACCAGACCCAAGTACCCAAAACAGACAACCTCATATACCCCATGTTTTCCAAGTTCACCAAGTCCACCATAGCGCCACGAAAAAAAAAACTCGGTGTCAGAAAGATGAAGACAGGAAACAGAAGAGTTAAGAAGGGAGTGATGGACACATGTGAATACGGATGAAGTATTCAAGTATCAAGATAACATCTTCGAAGAAGCAGAAAACAACGGGGGTTAAGTACCAACATCATACCTCACTGCAATCACTCCTATACATTTGATACAGCGTAACACACAGCTCACAGTCATATTTCCTGCACGGCACATAGCCCTTGATTTCATGATACAATACTGTACACATCCGTACAAACACCCCCACAAGTCAAAGGGTAAACCACCTACCTCTTCTTCCCCCTGCCAACCTTCTTCTTCCCGCCCGCCATGGCCGCCGCACCCCCTTTCTTCTTCTGTCCCTCGGCCGTCCCCAGCGCGGCCTTTTGCCTCAGATACATTCTAACTACATTCTCCACACTACCGCGATCATGCTTCACAGTCCTCATATACGTCAACCTGGCTCGTCTGGCCCGCTTAGCCGCACGTTGCACAACTTCTATGCCTTCAACCAGCGGACTGTAAATCTTGTACCACATCTCCACACCCACACGCGTGAGCTGGCCGCGGAGGAGGATGGCGGTATCGGCGCCGCGGCGCCGGATGTTGATGCAGACGCCGGCGAAAGGGTCGCCAGAGCGTTGGCGGACGAGGAGGATATCGCCGACGCGGGCGCATTCTGGGTTGTCTTTTGCGAAGAGGCGGGTGCGGGCGCCGGTGGGGTCGAGGGTGCTGATTTGCGTGGCTGTGACGGCGGCGATGGGGTGAGAGCAGGTTTTCTTGATGTTGCGGGCGGATTGCTTGAAGACTGGGACGCCGAATTGGTGGCCTGAGGGGGTGGCGGGATTAGCAATTGGAGTTTGTTGTCAAAGGTGTGCGGAGGCGTACTCAATGCATGGTTTACGTTCTTTTGCTTCATTACGGCTTCCCACTTTGCACTTATGGGTTTGGACGGTTGTTTCCGCCTTGTGTGTGTCTTTAATCCCCCATTGATGGGCTGGCCGTTCTCGCCATAGTATTCTGGGTACAATGCTCGGTGCAGGCGCTGGCTGAGATCTTCTCGTGGTAATCGCTGTTCACGCTTGGCGGACGGAGGAGGCGCTGTTGTGGGAGCGGCATCGACTACGACCGTCTCGGTGCTTGCATACCGTTTGCATCGTATGGCGCGAAAGGCGACACGCTGGGCGGTGGCCCGCGTGCAGGGGATTGCGGCTGACATTGGCGTGCGGAGTCGGATATCATGTAACATTGGGGTTCAGCATCAAGAAATTCGAGATTGCTTATGTCAGCACAGATCGATGTACTCCGCATTATGCTTGGCAAGTTACACAGCTCGTATCGGCACACGTCTTATTATCACTGCTTTTTCCAAGGACCATTTCTTCAATACATCTCTGTGTTTTCTCGTGGAGTGGATCGTATTGTGAATATCTATTTGCATATGCTGACTACAGCTCCCGTCTGTAAACCCGACCCAAAAATGCATCCCCCTACCCAAACACGCTCATGAACAGTCGTCTCGTGGCATACGAATTAGAAAAAGAAAGGATAACTTTTTTTGGAATGCAAATCACCGCCGTTTAAGGAAAAAACGCAGTACACTCCGCCCATGCTGAAAAAGGAAGCCCAAACACCAATGCTCCAACAAAAAGGCAGGTGTGGTTACAAGATGGCCAGATAACATCAAGTGGGTATCGGTACTTCCGTGTTAGGCATCCAGTGGCCACATTGGCACCACTTTTCTACCAGGGTACTCCAAAGGAAAAGGGAGGTCAGACGCCTTTGAGATGCACCGCCCGACGCCATTGGAACTAAGGAACATGTCGAACCGAAGGAATTTAAAGCCTCGCTTGGTTGAGCTGCTCGCTCAAACCCAGGATGACGCTGGGTTGCTGGAATTGTTCGCCCTGAAACATTGACGTCCGTCGTCAGCAATTGATCTGTTCAAAGTCGATTTCAATCTCTCTCCTAGGCGTCTCTACCTCTTCCATCCAAGTAAGACCATTGGCCGCTTCTTCTACTGGGAAAACCTCTTGGGCGTACTCCTCCATGGAACGGTTTCCTTCCCACAGCGACAGGGCGACAGCGGGAACGTCTGGTTCGAGATCGGGTCCAAAGTAAGGTGCGCCCTTCTCGCCTAGGGTGTACTCCAGTGCAGCGAGATGCTCCCGGTAGCCTGCGGGTGTGGGAACGTTGATCATTATGGGGCCCCGCTTGTAGCGAACTGGTCTCTTGAGGCCGACACTAAAAGCCTTGCAGACTTGTCTTGGGGTCATAGATGCAAACGCCAGTGGTATCCTAAGCTAGTCAGCATGTTGGTCAAAAAGCAAGGAAAAAAAAGACGGCGCATTTATTGAAAGCTCGATGTGACCATGGCTGCATCATGAGTGGGTGCGCAAGCAGTGGAAAATTTGACGTTTGCAACTGGTGATGGCAGACCAGCTGATGGAACCATTGTGGGGAACGGGCGAACGAAGTGGACCAAGATACGCAGATGCAGGACACGCTTACCGCTTGCCGTTCCACTTACGTGGACCTTCCTTAAATAGTTGGAATATAGCTGGACCAACATCGTGCTCCGAATCTAGCCAGGGGAGTGGCTGATCTGGGTGAAATGGGGCTTGCCAGACAAAGCTGCCGTCATACTGGTGTTCCATGCGAAACAGGGGGAAATCGAGGCCGGTAAAGTTGTTGTGGTATGCGCCGCAATAGACAAAGGTGGCCGGGAGACCAATTTGGCGGACGTATTGCTCGACAGTGAATTTTGGAGCCCACATTGGTAGTGCCTTCCAGCCTTGGCCAAATACGGAGTGGTCGGGCATGCTCGAGTAGATGTAGTGCTGGATTCCGGCTTTTTTTGCGGCATCGGCTAGTGCTCGACCAATGGCAACCTCGTCGCCCCAGTGCGTGGTGTTGATGAAAGCGCACTGAGCGCTTCTGAATAGATCATCGAGAAATTTTTTGTCTTCGAGGGCTCCGATGAAGACGGTAACATTGTCGAGTTCAGAGAGCTCTCGGGCGACTATGCCATTCAAGTCTCGCATCTGGGCCCGTACCTGCCATCCTAGTGCGGCAGCGACGCGAATGAAGCTCGCCGATTGGCGGCCATTGCTGTTGATGGTAACGACTGTCCTTTGCATTCGTGTGTCTTTTTTTTTGGCGGAGGTGAGGGTAAGGTTGGAAAAAAAAGAGGGTTGTGGCGGTGAGGCTCTGGCGGGTCCGGAAAGAGAAAGTGAGTGGATGGTCCTGGGTGGGTAGAAAGGAGAGCGATTTCGGAACAAGAGTACTTGTTGGATGCTATATGGAGAGGCAAAGCAGGGCCAAGGCGCGAGGAACCCCGGGTATAGTCAGTCAGCTGGGGTTTGGGGAAGCAGGTGGTCGGTCTTGGGCGCAAAGTGGAGGGAGACGAGATAAGGGTTTGTGTAAGGACCGTGGTAACCTGGAAAAAGCCGTTGTTGGGTTCGGCGGGGAGACTATGACGGGCCCTAAGGCGCACACACACGCGCACACAGACACAAGGGGTCGAGCGGTTGATAGTGCAATCGAGGGAGGGACACGTGAGGCAGGTAATGCAGGGTACAGGCGAGGCTAGCGGGCGAGTGCTAAGGTTTAGATGGCGGGCCGATTCGCAATACCTTTGACGTAGACAGAGGCAACGGTGTTGGGGGCAGAGGAGCGGTACTTGTTGGAGCAGCCGGAGAAGCAGGAGAAGCACGAATTTGAGTGGCTTCTCGTATGACCTTGCAGCCAAGTTTAGCCCTCGTCATTTGCATTGCTGGGAAAAGACTTACCTAATAGTCCACCTGCAAGGGCGAATAGGCTCCGCTTAACATGGCGACCATCTGACCGCGGCCAGGGACTGAGCACCGCACGCCAGCGAAACGTGCCGGCGGACGCTGGCTGCCAGTCCCCAACGACACACTGCCGAGGATAGGCTATGGGACGGGTATGGGGATGGGATATCGTCTTTGCGTTGCCACTGCTATTGCCGTTGCCGTTGATATTGCCATTCCTTGCCACATCAGACGCCGAAGCAAAGAATGTTGCCATTGTCCCCCTTTTTTTTTCTTTCACCTTTTCCAGCACACAGACACATGGCACACACATAGACACAGACACAGACACAGGCACTATCATGGTCTCTTTGCGAGGCGTGCTTGGTAGGCTAATCCATAGACGAGCAGGCTCCACCTTTGGAATGTACTAGCAAAAATAATGTACATACATAGTACCTACTATATCCAAAAGGATTCCAACCCAGTCTGCGAATCGGTGCGGGGGATAAATCGACTACTACATGGCAATCGTACATAGTGCTATACTACAAGTGCATAGACGGTACACATGGACCTGCGAGTCAAGAGGCGGCAGCAGCAGCATGAACAAGGAGCATGCCGGTGCATCCAGGTATGTATGGATATGTAGGACGACGATGCTTTGCTCGGAGGCGTCCGCCGCCCGCCGTGGCTTGTGCGGTGGTGAGTGAGTAATGGGAATGCAGTAAAGACGTGCTGCCAGGGGCGGGATTACTCCGAGTGAGGGTGCAAGGGACGGACATGGACAGACAGACAGCCAGCCAGACATCACGGTGTCAGGTCTTGGCACAGAGATTTCTTTTACTAACTGAAACAAGCTCCCGATGTCTCCCTCTTTAGCGGCCCTGGCCTGCTAGGGCCCCTCGCATCTCCAAAGCGGAAATTCGTTGCAGGCGGCTTCCCCACATCCAGCGCCGCCTGGCTGTTGTCGTCGTTGAGTAGTGCACCCTCACGCCCGCCCGTGAGTCTCGCCACGCCACGACCGACCATCATGGCCCCTAACCAACTAAGCAAGCACGCCTTGGTCGCCGTTTGTTGCGCGCAGCCATCACCACCCACTCACTGCCACTGCTCACCTCCCCGAGAAGGATGCGCCCGCCCATAGTAGCATCCGGCCTATTGCTCACCATGTCCAACCACTCACCCGCTGCCGCTCTCCATGTTGCAGACGTGCATCGGCCTCACCCCCAGGCGTCACCAGACCCTGCCGACGAGGTGCCATCAAATAAACAATTCCTTCGCTGGGCCCGCAGCAGCCAGCAAGCAGCCACAATCAACTGTGGCCCCCCCCCCCAGTGCTCGTCCATGTGAGTTGCATGTGCCCCTCATCCAATCACGCGGCTCCAAATCTCAGCGTTGCCGTCGCCCTCCGATGCGTACAGCTTGGCCGCGCTCACTTCGTCGCTGTGAAGATGGGCTCCCGCATCGAGCAGTGTCTGAACGTGGTCTGCCAGGCCTGCCGCCGCTGCCAGGAAGAGCGGGGTATTGCCTGATCGGTTTCGAAGATGCACAGAGGCCCCCTGTGCCAGAAAATCTCGCAGAATCTCTACGTTGGGGCTGGTTGCCGCCAGGTGCTGCGTTCATAGTCAGCACCATATCGCAATATTGCGCGTCATTGTATGGAAGAATAATGTTCCAGACACGTTTGCTACGCCGCATGCAGCCTGCCATCCAGCTGAGCGATAAGCCATGTGCATCATGCCCTGTTGCCTCCTGTGCCGACGGCCTCCTGTGCCTTTATCTATGACACTCGCCATGTACAGACGCGTCGCCCCTCTTCAGCACGCTGCTGCCTGTGCTGCCGCGACTGCACATCTTCTTTCCGATACCGGCTCTTGCCCACTGCAGGCACAATGTAACTCGAGCGATGCCGGTTGCAACCTGCTGCAACACCGTGACAGAGGGGGGGAGATAGGCACACGAATGCTGACTGGACAGAAATGCACTTACCACTGGGCTGTTCATCTGATAGTCGGCATCGTTGAGCAGCCAGCGAGGTTCACCTCGAATAATATCTTTCGTCGCCTGCAAGTCGCCCTTTTGGATTGCGTACCCGAGCGCCGTAAGACTGGAGAGCTCAGGGGTAAGTACGCCGCTCCTCGACGGATGCTCGAAATGAGTTCGTGTTGTCTCGGTAAGCTCGCCACGCAACGAAACAGACATGCGCTTTGCAACCTCGTCGGGTGTCGCTCCCGGCAGCGACAGGAGGTATGCCAGCTTGGTAAGGGCTGCTTCTGACGTCAGATCCTGCCCAAACACAACTCCCGCTCGCCCAAGAAAGGCTCCAGGAGCATACAGCGCGCTAACGCTGCCGCTCAGACACTGTGTTACATTGACAATCACAATTCCCCTCTTCACTGCGTCGGCCAGGCACCGCGTCATTGCGCTGTCCGGCCCGCCAGGTGTGTTTCCTGCTCCAAACGTCTCCAATACAAGCCCCTTGAGCCCTTCCAGATGCAAGACTGCATCCACCATTGCAGGCGTAATTCCCGGGAAGACACGTAGACACGCTACGTGTGCCGTGTCCAGGTTCGTCTGAATGGTAAATGGGCTGAGGTCGGTGGACCGGTGAACACGATGCCACAGCACATTGGTCCTGGTAGACGAAATGGTGGCCAGCGGTGGCAGGTTGGGACTGCCGAATGCATCAAAGTCCTCTGCAGATATCTTGGTCGCACGGTTGCCTCGGAACAGCTTGAAGTTGAAGAAGAGACACACTTCGGGAATCATAAAGTGTCCAGCAATGATGAGCGAGTTGAGCAGGTTGTCCTGGGCGTCCGTTTGCAGGTTCATCATGGGTGCTTGGGACCCAGTCAAGACTACAGGCTTGCCCAAATTGTGGAACATGAAACTGAGCGCAGACGACGTGTAGGCCAGTGAGTCGGTCCCATGTAAGATGACGAAGCCATCGAATAGCTGGTAGTTCCTTTGCACTGTACGCGCAATCTGGTCCCAGCCGGTCGAGTCAATGGAGCTGCTATCAAGCAGTTTTTCAAACTCCAGCACACAGTATCGAACCCGGCGTTCATACGTGCTGACTGGAGTCCTCAAGCTCTGCACGGCCTTTCGCGTACCCTTGTCGTCGACCACAATTTCGAGAGGCTCTGGGTAGGATCCATCATTGAAAACAGGCCGAGGTGCAAGTCCAGCTTTTAGAAACCCTCGGGCAGGGACCAGTCCGTCTGCAGACTTTCGCATGCATATTGTGCCGCCTGTCCAAGTCAATGTTAAATGAAGGCCAAGTCAAGTGCCAATGCCGTATACCTGTAATAATAATCAATACGTGTGATTCTGGAAGTTGGGGCTCTGGAAGCGAGCCGTCCATTTCGTTCATCGTGGCTGGGCCTGTGGCGAGCTTTTTTCCTTCTCCCAGTAGTACACCGGCGACGCAGATAGGAACGCTACGGATGTGTCACGAAGCGTGCAATATGGGGAAATGATAACACAATGGCCTGTGTCTGATGATCAAAATTCAATTGGCGCGACAGGATGGTATAAAATTTCGGCAGGATCCGGTACCGCACATGATTGAACAAGATAGCAAACATTACATGGCCATGTCTTGGCATGATAGCAGGTTATCTTAGCGCAGGCAATGCTCGTCGACGACATGGTTTTCCAAAAAGGCAAAAAAATTATTTGTGATCTAGCCCCCATGCCTTGCTGGTCGGACCGACCACCAAACCCACTCCACGCCCGCGACCCACAGTTAGGCGCTTGCATTACCCCTTCGAAATCGACTCCATTACCCCTTCAAAACTGCTTTCCATTACCCCTTCGAAATTGAAAATTTGCATTCCGAACCACGTCGGACCACCACTCTATCAACCAGGCCCGCACCGCGTGGGAAGCATCGGCTTAGCAGATATGCCTTTACGTCACGAAAACCAGGTCGGCAAAATTCGCAGGCCTGCAACGAGAAACGTGCGCGACTGCGATTGATTATACGCACCCGAGCGGACACTACCATCCTCCTCGCCTACAGAGGCGCTATCCACTACTGGACATTCTTTGCGGCCTCCTTGGATGCACTTGCACGCGCCTTCTCCAGGGATTTGACTTGCCCATAATTGTCCTTGACCCATGCTAGCACGACATCTCTCGTGTCGGGTGACACAAACTTGGACCAGACCAGAGGTTCCGCGAGATTCGGCTCCGTTGTAATGAAGGGATGTCCGTTTTCAAAAGCCACCCAGCGCCTTAAGCCTCGGAGGATGAGAGCAAGAGAGTTGCTCTGTACAGGCACTGCTTCCTTGATCTCCTTCCAGAGCTCCTCTTCTGCCGTCTTGAGATTATGCTCTTCCATCATGGCATCATACCCCGCTTGCTTTCCGAAGACACGGATGGCTTCGTGAAGCACCTCCTCCCGTGTCCAAGCCTTGCAAGCGCCCTTGTCCGGATGGGAGGGTATGTACTCTTCAACAAACCGCCGGTACATTGGCCTTTTCATTTGGCGTGCTCGATCATTGTGTTTCTCGGTGCGACTCTGAAAGATTTCACGAGCGAAGAATCTCCCGCTGCATGCCCAGTCAAAGAGATCCTCCTCGTCTGTGAACCCAGCCTGATACTTGGCAACATCAAGACCATAGAATTCTAGAGCCTCTTCCGGAGATCGTGTCAAGAATAGCAAGGCCTTTTTCTTGTTGTAAGGCTCTATCTCTTGTACTCGCACATGCAAGCCTTGGTCGTTGCAGACAATGCCCAAAGGTCGATGCGATATCCCAATGATTTGCATTAAATCAGAGTCGCTCTTGACAAAACGCGTCCATTCGAAGAGCTCGGCACTGTTGGAAGCTCCATATCCCAGGCATAGCTCGACATCTACTTGGATGTACAATCCTATTGTCCTGGGGTCCGGTACAGCGTATGAAGCTGATCCTCCACGCAGTATGTGGGCTTCAGCCTTAAAGAGATCGCGTATTAGGTCCCAGACATTGCTCTCTGTGTATGGAGATCGGAGTCCGTCAACCAAGTAATCAATATCGCCGTAGTCTACTTTGCCCGGTGCCTCGCGTGGAATAACAACTTTCTCGAATATCGTCTCTAAGGCGCGCTGATAAAGTGCGGAAAGCTTCTTGTACTGTTCTGGAGGTAGTCGGGGGACAATAATTGGTTGCCCAGACTCCGCCACGGTATCTGCAAATGCTAGGCCTCCCATAGTGAGAAAGCGACAGGAGAGACAGGGTTAAGGTGGGTAGAAATGCGCTGTATAGAATGCGTGATGGATTATGTTTGTAGTGAATGTGTAGAAAGTATACTACGACAGGTGAAACGAGACGTGATATAGAGAAGTAGGAGTCATACGTCACCAACTATAGCTCTTACTCTTGGCTATACGGCCAATCCGTGGTAAAGTTCATACTTGAGCTCTCACTTGTGTCTGCATATCTAGTCTTACCATAAGAAAAGACATGCCTCAAACTTCACAATACCTTTACTTAGAGAGTTTGCCAAGCAAAAGGTATGGCGTAAGTGTGCGTAAAAACGCGGGGCGGAATGGCTCCGCTTTATGTGGGGCCTGTCCAAGTAGCTCCAGATCCCTGCAGCAATTTGCGAAATTTTGTGAGAAATGCTCCCAGATTAAACGATCCAACCTCAACCACAACTCACATTCAGTATTTCACACCTGCGATACTGTATCTAGTATCTTTTTGAACATATCAAAATGGAGGACCATACACACGAAGAAGTTTCTGCTCGTTTCGAAGAGCTTGCGGCTCTTGAGCACGAATTTGAGGATGCTGAGGAAGAAATCAGTAAGTCGCACTGCCTCCTACGTGAAGAGAGGGATCGCATAGTTGCATAAAACAACTTCTCAAGAGTAGCGCTTTTTGCGATACCTCGTTCCTTCTACTTCCGCCGATGCGATGGGCGCAATGCTGACATACATGTAGTTCGCAAAGCTGAGGCAATCCAGACCCCGCTGTTCAAGAAGCGCGCCGAGCTTGTTGAGAAGATCCCTCACTTCTGGGCCCTAGTCTTCGAGCAAGCACCTCCCGAGATTGACAGCTTCATCCAACCCACCGATTCAAAGCTTATCGCAGAGTGCCTGTCTACGGTTGAAGTTTCGCGCTTCGAGCTGGATGACCCCAATGGCTCACCCCGCAGCTTCTTGCTCAGGCTTGGCTTCATGGAAAACGAATACTTCGAGGATAAGGTTCTGGAGAAGAAGTTTTGGTTCCGCAAGACCAGGGACTGGCAGGGCCTGGTGTCTGAGCCCGTCAAGATCAACTGGAAGAAGGGCAAGGACCTTACCGACGGTCTTACTGATGCTGCGTACAAGCTTGGCCAGTTGAGAGCTAAGTTGGCAGCTGATACTACCAACGGAGCAGCAAGGAAAGAGGAGGTCAAGTCGGCCGAGTACAAAAAGCTTGCTCAGATGATCGAGACCGCCACGGATGCTTCAATCAGCTTCTTCGGTCTCTTCTCCTTCGTTTCCGGCTACCGATGGGTTAGCGCGGAAGAGTCAGCACAAGCTGCAAAGGAAGAGAGGGAGAGGTTTGAGAAGGTCAGGCGAGGAGAGAAGATCGACGACGACGAGGATGAGGATGATGAAGACCCACTCGACTACCAAGAGATTGAGGTTTTCCCCGGTGGTGATGAGGTCGCTACTATCATTGCTGAAGACATCTGGCCCAATGCCATCAGATACTACAGTACGTTGCATGTTCATACATGTCGATTTGGATGCTAACAGATCGCAGAGGCTACTTTTGAAGAGGAAGAGGATGACGAGGAGCTATCTGACCTCGATGCCATGGACGACAGCGACGACGATGATGGTGACGATGACGACGACGAGCCCGTTGACATTCGTGCCCTCGTAGGAAAGGGACGGAAATCCGCCCAAGAGCCACCTGCAAAGAAGCAGCGCAAGGCTTAAAGTCTTTCTTTTAATGACTGCTCTAATGACTGCCTGTTACCGAGATGCTAGACATATACCCAACGAGTCTTGCACCATGTTAATGGCATTTTACGACTATATGGCGCCATCGACCAGATGTGCCAAAATTGGATTCAAAGTTTAGAAATCGGACCTAGTTACTCGAATAGAATATCCGGTGTTACTGCATATGCATAATACCAGACTATCCATGTACCTCGGCGGATCTAGGTCCATGTTTGACCTACATTTGCCTATTATCTTTCCCTTCTTGCGGGTATCCGAATGACACTAATCAGAGAATGCTATGTAATCCCGTCTAGGCAACGTCTTGTAACTCTTGTCGTGCATTTTTACCAAAACTCACCGACACCTCCGAACATGATTTCGGGCGTGCGGACCGACTAGACGTGCAAACGACAACCTACTCAGCATGCCCGTGCCTCTTTTTACCCACAAGTGTTCCGGCACGGCATCGTCTTGGACCCTTCATCTTTCTCAAATCAAGGACTCGCGCTACTGCGTTTGTTCCTTTTGTTGCAGAAAAGAAGCGACTTTTGCTCGCTTATTGGAGAGAAGCTCTTTTTTTGGGTCTACTACAGTAAATAAGTAATCCACCAATAGCAAGTCCCGTTTCCCGCAGCCGGCCAACGGAACCTCACCCCGGTTCTTCCGCCAACCCTCCTACGTGTGTTTCCAACCATGACGTCTACTACATCCCTTCTCCCGTGTGCGGTGTATTGCCTAACTCCACAACGCCTCCTCCCCAGCGAACCTTCTTTGTATTCCGCGGCAACAAGGCTTGGAAGGGGAGCTTGGCTGCGTTGGCTCATTGGGAGTGCCAATGGGGAGGTGGGTTGTTGGCGATGCCTAGGAGTTGTACTGTATATGTACCAAGAATGTTTTTCTTGGAGCGGTTTGTTATGAGGGGGGGTTGGGGGGGTTCGCATGCATGCCGAGCTTCCCCCCAGACGCACTGGGGTGAGGTGCAGGAATCGATGAGGAGAAGATGGCAGGAAGGAATGAAAGGATTCGGCGCGGGGCTCCGGAATGCTGGGTTACAATGAGGAGAGTTGGGGTAGGGTAGTTTGAGGAAGGTTACTTTTGTAGTACAAGTACTGGGCCTCCCATCTCGTCTTGCTGTTTGTTTCCGAGTCCCCCCACCTCTTCTTCATCTTGCAGTTTGAGAGGGTGTTTTTTTGGCAAGATGGATCGGTTGGCGCATCTTGCTGGGTTACTGCTTTTGGCTCGGCCAATTGCTGTTGCTGCTGCTGCCAATGGGTCTTCTTCGCTTTCGTTTGCTCAGCCGACTGGGTATAGTACTTCTAGCTACAATGCTTCTGCTCAACCTACGCCGTTTACTCGAACCGACTACTCGCACAATGCGCTTGCGGCGCTTTGGGATCAAGTAGGACCTGTTGTCACGGGTACGGTTACAACGACTGTTGAACCGACGCCCGAGCCTTCCGTGTATCCGCAGCCAGACCCGCGTTACTACCATGCCCTGGTCGGTACTGGGTACTCCGAGACTCAGGGTCTGAAGTTACCTGAGAACTTTGTCTGGGGATTGAGTTCTTCGGCGTATCAGATTGAAGGCGCGGCCAAGGACGAGGGCAAAGGGCCCAGCATCTGGGATCTACTCTCACATCGCGTGCCAAATTTTGTGGCGGACAATACGACGGGTGATGTTGTTGCTCAGCATTACTACCTGTACAAGCAGGACTTTGCTCGACTTGCAAAGTTGGGGATCAAGGCGTTTAGTCCGAGTTTCTCGTGGCCGAGATTCTTTCCCTTTGGCAATGGGCCTGTCAATGAGGAAGCAGTTGCACATTATGATGATGTGATTGCGACTATGCATGCCAATGGGCTTCACCCTTCGGTTACGCTCTTCCATTGGGATACTCCGCTCGCGATCTTCAACGAGTACGGCGGATGGACGGACCGCCGCGTTGTAGATGACTTTTTCAACTACGCCAAGTTTGTCATCAGTCGCTACGACGAGTTTGTCGACGAGTGGTTCACTATCAACGAGCCCCAGTACTGCAACTGGCAATATGCTTCTTACCCAGCCGGCGAATACTACCCGGCACCCAACGGAGTCGGGCCTGGCATTGAGGCCCGCTTCTTGTGCGGCCACTACACGCTGCTTGCCCACGCCAAGGTTGCAAAATGGTACCACGAGGAGTTCAAGGGCCGTGGCCGCATCACGTTCAAGAACAGTGGCAACTACTACGAGGCCAACAGCACGAAGCCCGAAGACGAAGTAGCCCGGCAACGCAACTTTGATTTTAGCATCGGGTGGTTTGGGGGTTGCTGGACTGACGGTGACTACCCGCAATCCCTCAAAGACACCCTTGGCGACCTTTTGCCCGAATTCACACAAGAAGAAAAGGATCTAATCAAGGGCTCGTGTGACTTCTACGCCATCGACCCTTACTCGTCGTTTGTGGCTTTTGAAGTCACCGGCGGCCTCGAGGCCTGCACCAGCAACCGCTCTCACCCTTCGTTCCCTGACTGTGCTGGCTCCGCAAGCATAGCTCCCAATGGCTTCCCCATTGGACCCGCAGCCGACCCAGCCATGTCGTGGTTCTACTCTGCACCCGCAGGCGTACGCCGCTACCTCAAGCACATCACTCAAGTCCTCTTCCCCTCCATCCCCGACATCGTCGTCAGCGAATTCGGCTTCGCAGAGCCATTCGAAGCGCAATGGAGCAACATCAACGCCGCACTTTGGGATCTCAAGCGCGCAGACTACTACCAACAGTACCTAGACAACATCTTGCTCTCAATCCACGTGGATGGTGTTAATGTGACGGGCGCGTGGGGATGGTCGATATACGATAACTTTGAGTGGCTGCTGGGCACCTCGGTCAGGTTTGGGCTGCAGTATGTGGATTATGAGAGCTTGGAGCGGTATCCCAAGGCGAGCATGTTCCAGTTTTTGAATTGGTTCCAGGAGCATGGGGCGCAGGGGAATGCGACGATGAGGATGTGAGGGGGTTAGGGGTAGAGTAGTAGAATGCTGTGCCTAGTAAAATGGGGGTTGTAATGCAATTCTTCTTTCAGAGCAAATAGTGAAACTAGTTTGGATTGGGCGGTCCAGTGGTTCATGGCATGTGATGGTTTGTTCGGTGGGTCCCGGCGAATGAGGCTTCATGTGACGTGGTGTTGGGCGTGAGGTCGTGTACTAAAAGATACTCGACGACGCGGGTGCTAGCCTGCTTTCTTATCGGTGCTCCATCAGGGACCTGCTGCTAAACCCACCCCATATCGTCCAGGGCCCTTGCACCTCTGTTAGTTGCCCGCGTACTTTTCCACTTGAATCCGTACACTTGATATTGCCGGAGCACTCTGGTCGCTTACTTGTTTGGCCTTTAATTTCTGTTGGCCCATCCCGTTTACACGTCGTGACTGCCACTTGGCGCATGACGCTTGACGCAACCGCTCGCTGCACCCCCAGGTAGCCAGCAGCTGCGTAACGTCAGCCACCTGCTTCTCCAAACACCAAAACAATTCCTCGCCGCGGCCACGATCCTCTTCACCACCGTATATCGACGTGTCAATCTCCGGCACAGCTTCATTCAGCCTGGTATCGGCGAACTACAGTCAGGCCCTGGCGGCAGCATCGTCCATCTCTCTTGGCTCGTGACATCGCCTGCTGCTTCATCCCTCCCAACTCTCTCTGCAGCCCCGAACGCTCTCTCTTGCCCCCCTCTTCTGTCAGACGCTCACGCCAGTCTACACACTGCGCGCACTGCTCGTCCATACTCTGGAGCCTTCTGTTCATGATCTCTACATAGCCACAGATTACAAAGCCCCCTTCTGGCAACAGGCTGCCACGAATCCATCTCCGCGCCATCTGCGGGTAAACCAAGCCCAGTCTTCGTCCTGGCAGACGAAACCTCCCCAGACTTTCCCTCCCCAATCGCCGCCGACCGCCCATCCACTCCGCCCTCCCCCGCTTCTTCTACTTCCCCAGTCATCTCTGCCCCCTCCACTCTCCCCGGTCCTACCACCAACATCCTTCCGTCTCAACGCACTCCAGCCGGAAAGCGCAAGTACAGCTTCTCCGACAGTGACGATCACAACGACCACGGCGACCAAGACCCTCTTTCGCGCACCGACCGAGGCAGGCTAACCCGCCACACCTCGAAGCGCAGGCGCAGACTCGACGGGACCATGCGCCTTGACAACGACGACTCAAAGACATCACAATCGCCCTCGCGAAACTTTACAAACGGTTCGTCACAATCATCGGCACCCAGGTCGCCGCTGGGCAAGCATGCGAATGGCAGCTCCCACAACCGGACTGAGAGCAACGGCTCCTACACGAATGGAGGTCCGGTAGCGAACGGAGGATCATCGGTTCCCGCGACCTTTTTCGGTCACGACAGGGAAGAAGTAACGCGGATACTCATACAAAGTCTGACCGATTTGGGATATCACAATGCAGCGAGCGCATTATGTAAAGAGAGTGGCTTTCAGCTCGAGGGCCCCACGGTTGCGGCATTCCGGAGCTCGGTCTTGAATGGCGATTGGGAAGAGGCAGAAGAGTTATTATTTGGCTCGAATGCAAATGACAATGGAGGCGGCGTTGGTTTGGATGCTTCGTATGGAAAGCCGTGGGGAAAGCCAAGGTCAAAGACGGGCTCGCGGCAATCTACGGGTCTGACGCTGGCCGAGGGTGCGAATCGGGAGGTTATGTTGTTTTGGTTGAAGCAGCAAAAGTATCTGGAATTGCTGGAGCGAAGAGACCTTTCAAAAGCGCTTCAAGTGCTCCGACAAGAGTTGACGCCACTTCACCAAGATGTGGGCCGGTTACACGCCCTTTCAGCGTCAGTCTTCAGTTCCGCCCTGTTTCCGCATTTGCATTTGTGCTAACAGCTGCTAGTTTTATGATGTGCCAATCTGCCGAAGATTTGAGACACCAAGCTCAGTGGGATGGCGCTCGCGGCGAGTCGCGAATGCATCTCCTTTCGGATCTGTCGAGTAAGTGGTTGTTGCATATTAGTGCCAAGATTGTTCGCTGACGCTTTACAGGGTCGATTTCACCCAGTGTCATGATTCCAGAACACAGGTTAGCTGTATTATTAGACGAGGTAAAAGACAGCTGGATCGCAAATTGTTTGTATCATAACACAGCTGCATCACCCTCGCTTTACCTGAACCATAATTGCGAGAGAGACGATTTCCCCACAAAGGCCGTGCTTGATCTAAGACATCACAAGGACGAGGTTTGGTTTTTGCAGTACTCGAATGATGGCACCAAGCTGGCGTCGACAAGCAAGGATTGCACAATCATCATCTACGAGACCAGCACATATAGGGTGCTACACCAATTAGACGAACACCGAGATTCAGGCGTCACTCATCTTGCGTGGAGCCCTGATGATACCAAGATTGTGACATGCTGCTCTCAGCCAGAAAACTCTGCGAGGATATGGGACGTCAAGGTACGATATTCATGCACCTTTGTAGTTCGCATAAACTAACCTGCCTAGTCGGGTGCATGCATACAATGCATCAGCGACTTTACCTATCCATGCACAACAGCAGCTTGGGATCCCTCCGGCACGCGCGTAATCATCGGATCACAAGACGACCGCATGGGCTGTGGAATCTGGGACCTCAACGGCGACCTCAAGCACAACTTTTGCGACGACGGCGCAAGGCTCCGCGCAAACGACATTGCAGTATCACCAAACGGCGAGCGCCTCGTCATCATCACCGAGAGCTCAATAGTAGTCTTTGACTTTGTCAGCTACGAGAAGATTGCCGAGTTTCAGCTCGACGACGTCAAACTAACCAGTGTGATGATCAGCCAGGACTCGCGTCACATGCTCGTCAGCATGAGTCCCGATCAAATCAAGCTCATGGAAATCGACACCGGCGACGTCATTCAACGATTTGAGGCACATGCTCAAAAACAATTCATCATTAGATCTGCCTTTGGTGGTGCCGACGAGAACTTTGTCGTTAGCGGCAGCGAGGGTGAGTGATACCAATCCTTAACTCTATAGCCGAAGCACAACTTGCTAATCATTCTGCCGTATCTAGACTCGAGAATATACATCTGGCGCTCTAACGGTCTCCTCATCGAAGCCCTCGATGCCCATCCCGGCTGCGTCAACAGTGTAGCCTGGCATCCCAAAGATCCCACTACCTTCGCCTCAGCCGGCGACGACATGCGCGTCAAGATTTGGAAACCAGCGTCTGCGTCACCGATACCGACGGATCATTCTGGTTATGAACGGTAGATTCATGTGGAGCGATGTTGTTGTCTTGTGGCTTTTATATGTGAACGTAGAATTCAGCACGGAGGGGGGAAGTTAGCTATGATGCCGCTGATGAATGTGATGATCGGGATTGGGATATGGACTTAGGCGGCTTTCTTCTTCTTCTGCTCTGTCTTGCTCTTTTTTCTGGAAGATGGAGAGAAGAAAGAGCTTCATTGCATTATTTTGGCGTCAGAATGGCAATTGGCTTATTTACCCTTTTTTTTTTCATCTGACACTGTCTCCTCTGTATTCTTTTGGAAGGGGGGAAGGAGCGAGGAATTGCATAATTGGATGCATTGTCTGTCCTGGTTTTCGGATTTGATCATTCTGGGGCGTGCCTTTTTTTTTAAAGTACCAAGCTTATCATTTCTTGGGAGAATTACATTTCATCTGCACTCCTTCTGGCTTTTACTCCATGTCTTGGTGTTTCTCTATTTGCGGAGCATGGCGCGAGTACGAAGGATAGTTACAGAGTGTGTAATTCTCGTTCTGCGTATCAGAACTCTGATCATTCACATTCCAACTCGCGGTAAGAATCGTGTAATCAAAGCAAGTCAATTGGAGAAGTTACAGTAAACATTCTTTGTATTCTTTACTTGTAAAAAACATAGTTATGCCAAAACCCGAGACAAAAGAAAAAAATAGTCATGAAGAGGTTCTAAAACCTCGCTCGATATGGGGTTCATCAGTCGTGATATTCGTTAAATAGGTGGGGGGCGTAAGTCATAAAGGTTGTGCTCCTCCAGGGAGTTGCGTATAGTTCTTGTCTTCTCTTTTTTTTGTTACTTGTTTCGCTCGTATAACTGATACCTCCCTTTCCTATGTATCCAACAGGAAGAGTCCACAGTATGTACAACTTGGTTCACCTCTTCTTGTATATCTCTCATCTGGATATTTCCATGTTCTGGGTATCTCTTACTGGTTGTTTAAACAAAAAAGCGTTACTTGATTAGATAACAGTCCACCCAGACACCTTGACATATCAAACAACACTGACAGTGGCTTTACCTTTGCCAAGATTCTGTGGCGACATTAACATCCTTCGAAGTCGGTCCTCGGCTCTTGCCAATTCTTGCTGAGCATCGTGGTTGAGATCCGAGGGGCGAGGCCATGGCAACCATGCTTTCAAAGAGCCCAATGTACCTGCACGGGCTCGTGGAGACGGCAGGCTACGCGTTGTTTGTCTGCGTTGGCGTGAAGAAGGTCTTTGCAGGGCCTCGTTTTGAGCCCGAATGTCTGATGTATGCATGAGGAAGCCGATCTTGTCCTGCATAGTAGATGATGTATCGAGCGAGAGATACTTCGAGGCGGTAGGCGCAGCGAGAGTGATAGCTGGATGGGAAGATGAGGTTGAAGTGTGAACTGCCCAAGGAGGTCCTCGGCTCTGCACTTCGTCTTGCTTCGAGCTGCTAGCCTCTTGCTCGCGAAAGGTATCGCCATCAATGGCTTTTCTCTTACCACTGCCACCACTAATGACACTCTTCAAGCTGCCGTATGCTGACTGGCTACGTTTCTTGTTGCTCTCTGCCTTACCCTCTTGTGCCAATCTTTCGCTAGAGCTACTGGCTTCAGGCACAGCCATCAGTGTGTTGTCTGCAGCAGTCCATCCTTGGCTGATTCGGTTCAGCCGACCACGTCCTACAAGTGCTCCGGTGCTAGCAGCCCAGCCTGGTCCCGTCCCAGTGATCTCGCCCTGTGGGGGGAGATGTGAGTCGTACTCATCTGCCAGGCTCATCCTGCTTCTAGCACAGATCTCAGCAATAGCATCAATCGCATCTCTGATCTCAGGGTCGACGGCACGTAGGATTGCTGAGAAGGAAAAGTCATCGGCAGAGGGTAACTGCTCACTTCTACCTGCCAGACCAGCTGACAGGGCTGACGTGTGGTTATTCCCATTCATTGCAAAAGAGCGCGGGGTGTTGAACCCTGACCCAGCGCGAGAAGTATGCCGTGAACCCGAGTACGTGCGTACCACGACAGGCTGACTAGTGACAGTTGTTCGACTAGATGTCGACTTTGCGGACTTGCTCTTGGAGGGAGACGAATGGAAGGCGGGGGCATTGAGGGCGCGAAGGGCGGCAGATTGAGTCGGTGGCAACGTGTTGGTCAGCGTGGTAGTCGCACTGGGCACTGATGACAAGCTCGCGGTGAGGTCAGAAGGGCCTTCTTCTGTGTCCGGGGGTTGGGCGTGGATGAGGATGGCCGGGACTGCCTCGTCCGACAAGATGGGTTGGGCACTGAGTGTGGACGTGGAATTGTTCCCCAAGAGGGTCGAGAAGACACCCAGAGGCACCGACTGCTTAGTGGTTGTTGTAGACGTCAATGGCTGCGGGGTTGCATTCGACTCGGTGGTAGCTGAGCCATATTGCTCGCAACTGGAGTGGCTGGCGGAGCCTTGCGCCAGCGATGGCGCCTGAAAGGAAATGCGGGGGTCGTTTGGAAGGGCGGCGGATCCGGACATGGTGGGCTCTGTTTCTAAACTGCAGGTCAATGCATTGTAGGCCCGCTTTGCGTGCCGTCCGAGTTGTTGAACGTGGCCTGCAGTGATTGAGAAGGATGATGCGTTGGCCGACATGGACCGCCAGTCTTGGCAGGGTATTCGGCACGGCTCACATCCTATTGGACAACCGCTCCTCATAACAAACGCTTACTCCATCAGCGCTACTTGCAGTAGGTTCGCAGGCGAGACCACAATAAAATGCGGGGATTGGCTGGCGCCTTTGTAATGTTGATGTCTTTTGCCGAATGTATCAATGATGCTTCCAGCAAATAGGGAAAGTATTGCACATGTCCTCTGTAAGAAACCTGGTAGGACATGTAGCCTCCACACGTCCGTGTATGATCAACAATTGAAGTACAAGCCCTTGCAATGCCCTTAGAAGAGCATGCCATCATCTGAACAGTCACTGCCGATCTTTGTAGCAGTTACTAGTAGATCCTTTGTATCCCCCAGGTGGTTGCTAAGCCATGACATCAATCCGCCAGGTAGCTCGTCCAGTACTTGCATCTCGGCCTTGACATTTAGCATGAGCATCCATTGTAGCTCCTCTCTCCAGCCTCGCTCAAATCCATCTTCTCCACACAGATCCCACTCCAGCATTCGTGTTGCTTTAGTGCGGTCGCGCATTGTGAGCCTCATTAGGCCTTGTAGTTGATATATCGACTTCCTTTCTGTCCCGTCCTCGCCTACCACACTTAGACTTATATCGTCACTCTTTACACCCAGCCACTGGATGTTGGGCAGACTCAGTGCAGGTGTATTCATGAGTGCAAAGTCTTCGTGCATGAGGCGGTACGAACCGTATTTGTACGTGGACAGAATGGCGATACCATCGGGGTCAAGATCTACCAAAACAAACATGGGAATGTGGGGTGCAATGTTCCCAAGTTGGCGCAGGAATTGCCTGGAAGCGATATCGGGATATCCTTTGGCCTATTCTAATTATTAGCATTTATTGAGAATGTGTGCTTTCGACTTACAGTTACTACCACACCGTGCAAGCCTAACGCACTCCATTGCGCTGATCCAATCAATGACCGAAATGTCGCCTACTTTTCATCAATTCCTCGACTCAGAGTATGTAAGAGGGCGGATCGTACCTCCTTTTCGATTATGAGGACCCATTGGATTTCTGTCAAATCCCAACTATCATTGTCGCGAACGATGGGAATGAGCAGGCCCTGGCATGGCATTAGACTTCTGTGACGCAACTGAAATGCTCGATCCCACCTCACTACTGCTCATTCCATGAAACAGGTTGCTGGCTTGCTCCAATTTGAAGTTTCCAGCCACTAAGCCTTTCGCAGCAGCGGTCTGGTGTACAAGCATTAGCTGTGTCAGATTGCCCTCTCCGGACATTGCGCACCACATTCAGTTGTGATCTAGTAATGTCGAACGTGCACGCAATATCATCTACACATCGATCTACAACAGACTGCTTGACGAATAGATCGGGATGTCGATAGTAGATGTCTCTATTTCTTGTTAGATTGTATTCTCCGTGAATGAGACACCATAAAGTACCGCTTGGTCATCACGGTATTGTCGAGAAGACTACCATGAATGAGCTCTAGAATGCGTAACAACACAGCTGAGAATGTCAGTCCTTACTCTGGAAAACGGAAGGACACAGACTAAATTTCCAGGCTTCTTGAGCATTGGCGCCTGGGAAGTTGATATCGCGCTCTTTGGGCTTGGGAATTGATCCATCTCCTTCATTACTGGAAGCATTTCTACGGGAAAAGGCTGCACGAGACTTCAGGGTTATGGTAAGCGACTCATGTTGTCCCAAAAGACCGTCAATGATTCTTTCTAGCATAGCTTCAATGCGAGCGATCACCCAGTACCTATCAGTGGGTAAGCTGTAATTCCTCAATACTGATATGACGCAAAGACCTGTCGCGAACAGAGCTCTCAGTGACCTCAGCGATATAGCGGTCATGCTGTTCGTAATTATTGGTTTCGTTGTTCGGGGGTATGTGCCCCCTAGATAGCACACTAGGAACCGTAGGTGAACTGGTGGAATTTGCCGGCTCCCAATCGTGGGACTGTGCATTCCGGTTAGAGAAGAGAATGTCGTCGTCGGATTCATCGAGCAAGATGTCGCTTGGACACATTGGCGTGTCTGGGTCTCCAAAGAGTAGGTCCTCAAATTCGTCTTCGTCCATAGCTGGGGCCACCGATAAGACACAACAAGTTAGAGTAGAGACGAATACCAGTCTCTAGAACATCAGAGGAGAGAAATGAAATGCAGCATGACTGAAATTAATGTGAGTCCTAGGGGGAGTCTTCTGATGGAAAGAACGACAGTGCGCTACGCTGCGGCAAGAAGGCACGACGCCTGCAGCCGCGCTCACGAAAGATGAGAACCACATCAATCTTTTCAATGCACCAATACAAATTTCTATACTTGTCCTGTGCCCCGAGCTCAATTTTAAAACTTTCCAATGGATTCCGAGAAGGTGAGATGTTGGCGTTAGAGTTTCAAGCATATTGACTATTCCCAAATAGGAATCTAGGCACTATTCGCCCTGAAGAGTGCGGCAATCGACTAACCAGCACCCTGGGCCCTAGCCGCGCCTTCCACGCGTATCGCGTCGCGCCCTCCACCTTCGCGTCACCTCAACGCCCGCAATCGCCATCCCGCTCTCAACCACAACGCATCCCACCTAATCCATTTTGGGCCACAATTCGTTCAGAGGGATACAATCCATAAAGAATCCCAATTCGAAATCACAGCACTCATCACCAAACATGGAGGACCCCACCCCCGTCGCACCGGTTCCCCAAAAACGTCCGCTCGAAGATGAAGTCGAACCTCCCATCACACCAGCCAAGTCCACAACCAATTCGCAAGCCTCAACACCCCTTTCAGTACTCTCAGTTCAAACACCGTCGCCTCTAAATAGTAGTGCACCGATTTCGACCGGACCCAACAGCAAGTCTGCCGACGGTCATGGTCTTTCCAACACAGATGTCGCCACATCGAACAACACACAGCAAGCAGCCAAAAGGAGGAGGCTGACTACTCAAGAGAAAGAGGCACAGCGTCTTGAAAAGGAAGCGAAGGCTAAGGCGCGAGAAGAGAAGAAGGCACAAAAGGAGGCTGAGGAGAAACTCAAGGCAGAGGAGAAAAGGAAAAAGCATGAGGAGCGTGATGAAAAGAAGCGCATAAAAGAGGAGGAACAGCAACGCCTTGAGGAGGAAAAGGCAAAGAAGGCACGGGTGAGTCTACATTTACTGAGAACAGAGATGGATGCTGTTGCCATGTTCCGTAACACTTTTCTCTGGCTGCAGCACCGAGTTATTTCCCAGTGCTACGTTTACTAAACTGAACGACGCTAACTCGATAACAGTCACAGATGAAGCTGAACGCTTTCTTTGTAAAGCCAAAGGCAGGGACAAGCCCGGGACAGGCTGCGGTAGCTTCATCCCAGAATCCCACAACCTCCGTATCATTACCAGACAGATCTGGAGCAAGTACTAACTCGATCCCGCCCTCCCCACAGAAGACTATCGTCAAGGATGCGAAATCAGACTACGAACGCTATTTCTTGCCGTTTAACGTACCTGCACACACGATTCTCGCGCCGACGAATGCCCTTCTGAACAGCCCAGAACGATTAGAAGCCGCCCGAAACCGACTAGAGAATATCATTACACAAAAAGATTCGTATTCGGAACCAATAGCGCGGGAGACCTTGGTGTCACTCTTCCCAAAGCAAAATGTTCTGGGCCATCGGACAGCTACCATTACGGAAATTGTGGATTGCGTCAATAACTCATCTGACCACCCTATCGATATCACTTCTACAAAGAGTGCAGCATCAAGGCATCCATTGGAGATGCTCAAAGAGATACCGATGAAGTATATTCACTTCTGCACAGACGTGCGTCCGCCCTATTATGGAACATATACTAGGCCATACACACACACCGAGGCTTCTCGTCTCGCACGCAATCCTATATCAAGAGTCCGAAAGGATACCGATTATGACTACGACTCTGAAGCTGAATGGGATGAGCCCGAGGAAGGCGAAGATTTAGACTCTGACGGTGAAGACGACAACGAAGATGAGGCAGATGACGATATGGATGGCTTCCTTGATGATGAAGAGGATCCGCAGCTCAAACGCGGACTCATTAGCGGCGACCTGGTACCCGTTAGCACTGGCTTGTGCTGGGAGGATACAGAGAGCGTATCTCGGCTGAACGACGGATCCGACGCCATTTGTACAGACTTCAAGGAATTCAAGATGGAGTTCCTGCTGGATCCGCAAATGCGGTCGATTGATCCCTTCTCTACCGCATATTGGGCGCCAGATCCGGCAACTGCAACCCCCGCCCCCACTACGGCAAACAAAGAAACAGCCAGTAATGGGGCCATGAATCCGCCTAAAGCACCGCTCACGCAGCGCACTATGAACGGCTTGTTCAACACCCTAAATGGCCCTCAGAACGCTTCGTCGAGTACATCGGGTAAACCAGCCAAGGCCAAACGAATGGTACCTGCTGAGCAACTTTCCGCCTTCAAGGCGGAGATTGAAGGCAAAGATCTCACCAAGCTTGGTATGATTGAGTCTTTGAAGAAAGCCTTTCCAAAGCTGCCAAAAGACGCCATCTCCAATACTCTGAGTGTTGTTGCTGCAAGGGTAGGCCCCACCGAGAAAGAAAAGCGATGGGTACTCATCAATTCGTGAGCACATCTGGTCTCCTTCGCACATTTCAGTCAACCTTTTTGGTCTGCTTTGTTTTTAACAAGTTATCGAGCATGTCTGGCGCACAGTGTTATCGGCTACATGTGAGCTGTCTTTAGTCATCATTTCAGTACAGCGGGAAACGGAGTATGGTGTTGGGCGCTTCTATATCTTGCCGCTCGTATTGCTACACATCACACCCTGACATAGCCCCTAGGTATATTTTGGCTAGGTTGGGGATTCGAGAGTAGAGATACGGCGCATATTTCGACAGGAATTTCGTGTCGGGAAAGTCTGGAGATATGCATGTGTTCGTCAAGCAAACCACGACAGGCGTTATATCGGGTACGGTGGATATGATGCTCATGTCATCAAAATGCGATTTATCGGAGTTCATATTCAGGCCAATACACACTTCCTATCTTCAGTGGATTATCTACATAGGATTTCCGCGCATTTTACCAAAGTATATAGTTAATTGTACCTCACGAGTTGAGAAAGAAAGGCACAAAGTTGCTCTGCACATAAGACGAGACAAGAGGCCATGACGCGTTCGCCCTCATTTGTGCAAACCGCGTAAGCGCTTAGGCATCACTTGTGAAGTGCTCGTGGCACGAAAAATGTAACAGTCAGATTTGGGGGGAGAGTCATCAATCAGCCAAGAGCCAACAGATGAAACCACGCGTACACTACGTGATGACGGTCATCCGGGTATGAAGGCAGGCAGCATGCATACATAAGTATACAAAGGCGACTGAGAGTGACCAGCCTGGCAAGCAAGGAAATACAGTGCCGTGCAAGGGTGCACGGATCGGGAATGACGGATAGAACTGATCATCTCCGAATGTAGTAGCTTGAGTGCCTTTTATCCTACAGATTTGCTCGGCGCATACGCAAACCTTGTGGTTCTGGTACTCAAGACCCATGTAAGCGCGAGGTTAAGAATAGATGGCCATCGGTCCACACCTGTACGGAAGCCCGTGCGCTCGGGCGCTTGCGCTGCTGGCGAGAACGTCGTGTCCAATCGACTACATCTTGTAGACGCCCGCTATCTTTAGTGTATGAAGCCTACAGAATGAGTCCAATCATCGGCGTCTCTGTATTACAATCCCTGGACATCGGAGGGGATCATCATTGTTCCTATTGTATCTCCCTGTCAGAAGCGCTGACACCACTCCTCCCAAGGTCGTAGTATATCCACAACAGCATCAGCAGGCGCTCACTGTAGCGGTTGAGATCCGTGCGGTTCCGGGAACAGCGAAAAAATGCAGCTATGCGCAATCAAAGCCTGATGGTGGATATTGCTGCATGCAAGAATAGCTGACCCCGCATCCGACTGGTCGAATGCCTACAGGTCCGTCTTAGTGCGTCGAGGTACAGATTGATTGGGGCATGAAGTACAAAGACGCTGTATCTCCTGCAGTACATCCAAGACCCTAGCTTGAGACGTTCCGTGATTCTTGTCGTAGGTCGGTGCTATAAGCGCATCGTACTTTGTTCTTCCTTGACTTGCAGCTCACTGGATTTGAGCATCTCTCAATACTCGTCATGGCGTCCTTCCTTCTCTATCTCTCCGCAACTGTGCTGTTGGCTCAGTCAACAGTTGCATCAAACTGCACAAAGAAGCCAATATATGTCGATATACACAAGCGGGCCGTTCATGACTCTCCAGTCTTCCAGTATGGATCATTCATCGGGCTCGGAACACCAGCACAGAACAACAGCCTTTGGCCATCATTACAGCAGAACCATACCTCCTTTGCATCGAGCGGCTACTGCAAAGACAATACGACACTCAAAAACTGCGATACAAGTACAGGTGGCTTTTTCAACTTTCGAGATTCTACAACGTATGTTGCTTCCTCTCCGTGACCACTACACCGATTAACATATGATGTAGATTTGAGGAACAGGAGAACTTTCAGACACTAGATAAATCCCAGGATAAACTCTCGGGATTCTTTGGTCAAGAGACCCTTCGACTTTACACACACTACTTCGAAACGGACGGCGCAACACAAACACTTGTACCGAACTCGACTGTCGAGGTTGCAGAGTCAGGATCAATAACCCCAGGGAGAGTTGGCGTCGGCGCTTCGTCAACACTACTGCGGGACCTCGTGGTGCAGGATATGATTGCTGGATCAACATACTCTCTCTACATTGGTCACGGTTTTGATCGCGCTGGAGGTGTAGTTAATGGTAGCAACGTTTTTGGAGGATACGACTCTGGGCGCTTCACGGGCGAGCCACACAAATACCCAATGAACGTGGCCAACGCCAACCCAATGAGTGTCCGTGTCAAGGATGTTATCATCACTGGAACGGCTGACAACTCAAACACTTCGCTTTTTGACAACACAGTTTTCACCGACATGAAGTCGCGCCCCGAGGACTTTGAAGCTCAGATCACAACGGAGCAGTTCCCCTTCGCCCTACCATACCAGATCACACAAAACTTCATCAAGCACCTCAAAGCCGAAAAAGACAACAGATGGGACGACAACTCACTGAGGCTCAAAGACAGCTTCAACGGCACACTTACGATTGTCCTCGAAGACGGCTTCACCGTCACCCTACCCCCAGAAGTCCTCATGAACGCATCAAACATCACCCCAATCCAAGACCGCGACGAAGACGCAAATACCCCCTTCTACCTCGGCACCGCCTTCCTCGGCCAAGTCTACCTCATGGCCGACTACGAATCCAGCCACTTCTACCTCGCCGAAGCCATCCAGAAAAACAACGTAGTCATGCCCGTTACCTTTTGCCCCAGATCCGTCCCCGTCGCCTACCAGCGCCCCAAGCAATCCGAATGGGAGCGCCAAGGTCTCATCGGCGCAGTCATTGGCGGCGTCATCGGCGGACTAGGTATTATCGCTGCGAGCTACTGTATCTGGGTCACTTGGATGCGCAAGAAGGACGAACGTAAGTTGAAGAGGGAGTTGCAGCGAAACTCGCAGAGAAAGCTCGAGCAGATGGAAATCGAGGAGGCGGCACCAAAGTTCGACCCTCCACCCAAGAGCGTGAATGCAGCCAAAGCCATGTTCTGGCGGAAGAACAAGCCAGGAACTGTATTTTAAAATTTCCGGCGATCTTCTTTCCATTCTTCTAGATAGTTTTCTTCTTTTGTTTTCTTACCGTTATACCCTGGGCCTTTTCCGTCCACATAGCTTCTCTTGTTCTTCTCACTTTTACATAGCTTACATAGCACTTTGAACCTTTTCAATCCACACACATACACATACACATCATTTTACCTCCTTGACTTTTCCCACCCCCCTTCGCCCTTCAATCCCCCTAACTTCCCTTTCCCTCCTTCCTTCCCAATCCGGCATCTCCCATTGATTCCTGCCCCCTCCACTCGCCCTACGACGCACAGACCCTCCCCCATCCTTCCATCCGCAAATCGTACGACGTTCCCGGACCAACCATACTTAGCACCCCCGCATTAGGCAATTTCGCACCCTAAGCTGTGGATTACAGCACTTGAATCATATTTTCTTTTTTCCCCTTTCCCTGGGCACCCTCTGTTTTAGGTTAGATGGGGGTTGCCGAAGGGGGGAACTTGCCTGTTGGGGTAATGTGTTGATTGCTGTTGCTTATTTTTCTTTTGCTTTTTTTGCTTGGTGAGGGAGATGGGGGTGGGTTGCTGTTTTGGGTAAGAATCTGGGGGCTGTGGATTGCAGGGTGTTTTACTAAGGAGGGGTGGGGAGGTTGGAGGATTTAGGGGTGGGATAGGTGAGGTGTTTGGAGTGGCTATGGGAAGGGGAAGGCAGAGAGAGGATGTAAGTATGCGAAGAGGGTATTCGGTATTGCGGTTGCTGGTGTTTGCGCGGAGAGACGGATTTGTCGATGGACTTGGGGTAGAACTTGCGATAGTAGCACAGCGCCATGGTGGGACAGAAGCGCTACAGGTACACAATGGGGGTATACACATTTCTCCTTTCATTTCAAGCCTTATAGTATTCTTGTAAATGCATCTCACATCCAACTCTTGCCGTCATCCCTTCCTCCTGCATCTTGGACTCTTTTTCTCTCCAATCCGCAACTACGTTGAGTGCGTTTTCCCACACCAACAATGACACGCAATCGGTCCAGCCGCAAATGCAACATAAAATTTCGTACCAGGACACTAATCCTTATTTTTAGTTTCTCTTATCATACAGACAAAATTATACAATCTGCACCTTACCTGAACAGGACACAAGAGAGCACAACCTTCTTGATCATTGGTGTTGCAGGATGAATACTGCAACATGGGGTTAGTAAGGGTTTTGATATTGCAATTTCTTAGAAATACCCATTTTGCCAATTTCTGCTTGCAGCGGGTATGGTGGATTCTTATTTCGGCTGAGGCTGGGTTTATGAGGAGAAGTGTGAGGAGCGCTGTTATGAGGGGTGTGTAGTGCATTGTAGATGAATGTGATCGGACAGAGACTGTCGAGTTGGTGTTGGGTTACGAAAAGGGATTGACGGGTTTAAAGGTATGAGGTCAATTGAATACATGTGTAATGTTGAACGGGGCAGATTAACGATAGGGTGTTATCTATAGAGAAGTGTGGTACGGGTAGAGGTAGGGTCACGCACGCCATGGGTAAGAAGTGGGCTTACAACAATCAATACGTCTTCACGACTCCTACCCATTCATAAGTCTGATCTAATCCAATTAGCATTCTCTCTACCTACATGGGTTGGAATACATTGATTTGACGATCCGTGCTCCCTAGACCCTCCAAGTGTAGCATGTCACAAGGAGGAGTCAGAATGATAGTGGGACCCAGCCTGAAGACGAATCATCAAGAGCCTCGTGTGATTTTGAAGGAGTGGGTATATACACACTTAGGCCAGTGTCCACGGATGACCCAGGTGCAGACCAATAGAGCCTCAGGGGTTCTGTAGGTTCATTTTGAGCATGGTAACAGTCAGACTTTTTGAGGCGGGTCTAAGGAGCTGTGCTCATGAGAGAGATAGCTTTGGCTTACAACACTCCATATTGGGCAAATGTACATCAAGCCAATTGTCCTTTGTGGGCTGGTAAGACAAGGTAGCAATTTTGGTAGATGTTGACTTTTTATATTCACAAATTCTGACGGTGCATTGCAAGTATTTGAATAAAAGCTAGGGGTGGTGGTTGGTTAGTTTTAGATCCTGGAGACATTTTTGAAAACAACTTATCCGTTGCACTATAACAACTCTCCTACATCGTGTAGCCAGGAAGGAGGTATTGGTACCAAGACGATAAAACAAATGATGGGCAGAACAAGTCACAGTGTCCCTAAAATCATGACTGCATCGCGCCATGTAGTTGTTTATAATATCGTACAGATTTTTGGATTAACTATAGTCTTATCAAGGTCATGAATCGGGCGAAAAGCTAAAGCCGAGCGGTGCAAGAATCTTCTCTTGCACGACCTTGTTTGCTGCTTCGCCGCCTTTCTCAAGTGCCACCGCCCCGACAATGGCATATAATGAAGTCATAAGAACGGTTTCAATACCGGAGCCTTGCAGGTTGTCCGCCTGTTATCTATTAGCCATTGGATCCGCTCGATCGAACATGAGTTACATACTCTCCTGGGCTTCCATCGAGTAACCTTATCCAAACCATATTTCTCTGCTATTGGTGCTAGCCGTGACTTGTTCAACACTAAGCTCTCTGCCTCGTCGGTCAAGCCTTGCAGTCCGTTCAAGGCGGGGTGGAGGTATGGCTTGCGGCCAAATTTGTCATTCATGGGCACGCCATTCGAGTCCCTTGGCCATTGGTCTTCTTGTGGTGAGTTTATGAGCGCTTGTGATGTTTGTAGTTCGACAATCCTCCGTCCTGGCATCGGTATTAGTTTCCTGCCTGACCAGCCTTTTCCCATGCACACATACCCAGATATGCCAGCCGGTCGTTGAAACCCCGCTTTCCGTGGTCAAAACTCTTGTGTGTCACTGCCAACCATTTGACCTCCTCTCCTAGCACCTTGTCGCCGCCAGGGCCCAACATGCGCACATAGGCATCATCTAATCGCTTGGGATCCTCATTGACCTTGAAAATTCCACCTTTTGCCTGAGGTCGTAACCTAAAGGGAGCCACCATTCGTTGGGGTGTCTGTTTCCATCGTGGCCGTTGTGCAATCTCTATATCGTTTTCGGGCGCGGCCTTGGCGGGTGTGGTGGTTGAAAATGCGCATGCGGAGGTCCGCACGATGGAGGCTTGTGATGGACGCGCTGAACGTAGGGACGACGAGGCGGTCGAGACGAGTGACCGGAGAGGCCTTTTGGAAGCCATTGGGGGTGTTTGTATCGGCGGAGAAGGCGGAGAGGTCCGATTGGGGCGGCCAGTCCAGGCGCTGGTGCTGGCGGAGGTGAAGTTCGCATCATCGAAAAGTTGCGGCACTCACGGCGCCTTGCCGCAATCGTCCTAGTTCCGGTCGCGCATCCGCTCCCCCATCTTCTACCCCCGATACGCGACCTTCTCCCCTGGTCATGCTTCTGTTGGGCCAGTATGGCAAGTCCTGGTGCCTCCGGCTCGTTGAAAGAGCTGCTGGCTGAGCAATTGCCAAAGGACGTTCCCATCACCTTCTATCACTACTCAACTCCACCCTCCAAGTCCTCCGCCCTCTTCTCCGCGCCTCCCCATGGCAAGTCCGAAAAGACGTACTGCGAATCGCATACCTTGGCCGCCTCCATTATCCCCAAGGACGCCGTAGCCTCAGAGTTGCCTGAAGAAGTTCTTGTTCTTGCCATTGAAATCTTGATCTACACTACGAGAAACCTCACCACCATCTTTGTGTCCAAAGCCGATTCCACGGGTTACCTCTCCGAACTACAATTACCGCGGTCACAATCCTCGTCGCCTTTGAAAGTTATATGTCGCACCTTTGTGTCTTGGCTTGCAAGAGAAAGGCAACGGGAAGGCAAGAAACTGGTCATCTCCCTGTTCGCAAGAGCACAGGACCAATATCTGTTTCCCGCCAGTATTGAGAACAAGAAAAAGCATGTACTGGACGACAGGGGCCTGGTCAAGTGGTGGTGCAAAGTCCTAGATCCGATCATCTGGGAATACAAGGCTGAAGGGGACCGGAAACCATTTCCCCAACGCCTAGTCGAAGGCGAGCCTACCGAGACAACCACCCCGTCATCGCAGGCAGAATCTACGGCGAGGGGCTACCTAGTGATCCCAGGCTTCGAAACATATGACACTTTGCGATACACCCCACCAAGCCCTGCGCCAAACACACCTCGACGGTGGGCTGCTGCTCATCCCCTGCTCCAAATAGCTCCTCATCCTGCTGCTCCGCCGCGCTGCCTTGTCCCTCATTTCCCAGACGACCCAAAAGCTAGATTTCTCGACGAATTGGACGAAGAACTCCCAGACCGGGGTACAGATGCTATGGTGGCTGATGGAGGTACACCCTCTAGAAGCAACGGACAATGGAAGAGTGTCAAGACGCTTGACCAATTCTGGGAGTTCATGGCATTCAGACAAGAGTGTTCCTCAGGCCGGATAGTGGGCTTTATCTGGGTTGTGATTACGCCACCAAAGCCTTCAATGCCCGAAGAAGACGAGGATGTGCTTTCGCAAGAGTCCTTGTCTCAACCGCTTTCCCAGAACAAACCCCAGAAAAGTACTCGCACCCCTAAACGTCCAAAGACGAGTCAGCGGAAGAAAGAGGCCAAACTGAAATATGGACCCATACCCCTCGTTCTACCCAAGATCAAGTCGAGGTCGTCACACCTGTCGACTTCCTCGAACACGTCCAAATCTGGTAAGATACCTCCTGAAACCAGTCCCTATTGGAAATGGCCTGCTTCATCACGTGGAACCATATGTTTTTCGCTGAAGAATTACGACCGTGCACACGAAGTGCTACTGCAACAGACGTTTGCGAACCGTGCAGCAGCAGCACGAAGTACAAAGAAATGGAAGGAGGAAATTGCTGTGTTGGGTGGCGTAGATGATTGGGGCTTTGTGGTCACAGGAAGAAGAGAGTTCACGTCTACGGACACCTCCTCAGGTGCAGCAAGCGGTGTGGCGCCAACTATAGTCATGGGTGTGCGGAAGAAGAGAAAGCCCAATGGGTCAGCAGAGGCAACGAATATGGCGCAACAGGCGGTGGAGCCAGTGCAGGAATTAGGGGCTGGCACAGTCCGCAAGAAAGCAAAGACTGACTCAGTCCCGCCGACCGATGCAATTGCTGCCAACGGGGTGAATACTTTGACGGCCGGATTGGTACGCAAGAAGCCAAAGGTGTAGGTCGACCATACATGGAAACTGGATGTGATACTGGATGTCGATTGGCTTCTCGGGTTCTTCTAATATTGACCTGGACTGGCCTTGGCCCGTGAATTTGCATAGCGCTGGCGTTTCCTTGGTTACGCACTCAAATTTTGAAATAATGAGTATACGTGTTACCTTATGCTTATTTGATGACGGCAAAGAGGCCTGGGGTCTTGCATTTGGACAATGGGTGGTTGTAGCGCGCTGATCTCAGCAAGCAATTTCACTGGCGGTGACGTTGAACAGGTACAGGCCGCCTTCACCCCCTACAATAATACAAGGCGCCGTCTCCCCCTCCCTTTCCTCGCCCTGTACCTGCGTTGTCACTAATTGTATCCTTTTCGAGGTACCTGTGTGGTGTGGTCTTGGCAAGCTGTCACTCCTTTACGTAGTCAAACTCCGCAACCTCCGCGCTCCGAGATTCGTCAACATCCCACCCTTACGTATACGGTTCCTGCAACAATCTTCGCGCATGCTTCGCGCGTCCGACCCTGCGATCCGAGACGATGTCTCTCAGTTGCGCTTTATTGTCGCGACTGGCTGTCTAATTTGGTGGGTGGTAGTATGGAACGTCTGCGCTATTGGCTTCATCCAACTGTTCCGATACTATTGGAAGAGGCCACAGCCAGCAACATGCGTGACCACGTTGGATGAGGAAAAGGTGCCTCATGTTACAGTCATACGACCGGTCAAGGGTCTCGATCCACGTCTTTACGAATGTCTCGCAGCCACCCTCCGCCAAACGTACCCCAAGAACAAAATCAACACCGTCTTCTGCGTTCCCGAACGATCCGATCCCGCCTTTCCGATTCTAGAGCGCCTATGCAAGGACTTTCCAGATGTCGATGTACAGATATTGGTTGAGGAGGAGGACCCAATGCTACTCAAGAACAACAATGCACTGGGACCCAATCCGAAGATTAGGAACATGAGTCGCGCTTATAGGGAGGCCAAGGGTGATATTGTGTGGATACTGGATTGCAATGTCTGGGTTGGCAAAGGAGTCTGCGGCCGCTTGGTGGACTTGCTATGTGGCTTTGGGGAGGGCAATAACGGGAAGAGCAGGACAAAGTACAAATTCGTGCATCAGACACCGCTCACGGTAGACCTCGACTCGCAGGATCTCTCGCTCAAAGACAGAAAGGAACTACTTGGAGGGAAACCAGCCGCCGCAGCAACGTCGACAAGCATTGCGGCAACCACTTCTTCTGATCCCCGCAACCATTCCAGGAGCACCATAAGTAAGCTCTTCCAGCGTGGTGGAGGTCGGCTGGACGAAGCCTTCATGTCATCTGCACATGCGAAATTCTACCAAGCCATCAACACAGTCGCCGTAGCTCCTTGCATCATGGGCAAAAGCACCATGTTCCGCCGTTCACAACTCAACTACGTTACCTCCTCAAATCCAGACCGCGCTGCTGGTATCGATTTCTTTTCTGACAACATCTGCGAAGACCACCTCATCGGCGACGCCCTCTGGAAACAACCCCAACCTTTCGAACAGCCCGGCTACAAACCCGAACCAGGCACGCAAAAAGGAAGCTGGGGCAAACACGCCATGCTCTTTGGTGACTTTTGTTTCCAACCCATTAGCCACACCTCTGTCGCGGCCTACCTCCACCGCCGTATCCGTTGGCTCCGCGTTCGCAAATTCACAGTCACCCTCGCCACCTTTGTCGAGCCAGGCACCGAAAGCATTCTCTGCGGTGTCTACGGCGCTTACGCTCTCACCACTCTACCTTTCTTCACAAATCTCGGTATCCCACCTACGTGGCTATCTTTCTTCCTGGTCTGGCTTGCACATATGGCAGCGTGGTGTCTGGTAGATTACATCCAGTATCTTCTCTTACACTCCGCCAAGACTGTAGAGATAGATGCAGATACCCCGGATTTCGTGCTCCCACAGCGTTCGGCGTCGGCGTACCATCGGTCTACGGACGAGTCTGCGAAGCCTTTGCTTAGCAAGGATAAGGCAGCGTCTGCCGAGCCTAGCTTACTTGATGGCGCGAGACGAAGTTTCAAAGACTTCTTCTTCGCCTGGCTTGGTCGTGAGGCTTTTGCTCTCCCCGTGTGGGTCACGGCGTTTTGGGGCGGTGTCACGGTTGAGTGGCGGGGAAGGAAGTTTTGGGTTGGGCTCGATACCAAGGTTCATGAGATTTTGCCCGAGGAGAAGAAGGGCGATAAGAAGTAATGGTCGTGGAAACTCTTATCTCTTGCGTAGTAATAAACGTTCCAGGCGTGATTTTGTAATCATCAATCCATCCTTCCATGTGATGCATCTGACTACAATATTCATCTCTTCACCATTAAACACAAGCCAGAACCACGTCAACCAATGAAGAAACTGTGCTCAAAAAGAGAGCCCCCATCATATTCGTAGTAAACTACGCAGTTGTACCTATAAAAGCAAAGAACTCCCACTGGAATATATTTTCTCATTTCCAGAAAAAAAAAGAAAAGAAAACGCCCGTCCTAAAACGCTCATGACAGAGGACTGGAAACTTTGAAACCCCATGAATCCCAGTTCTATGTAGTAA
This sequence comes from Bipolaris bicolor, assembly GCA_026262445.1. Lineage (NCBI taxonomy): Eukaryota > Fungi > Ascomycota > Dothideomycetes > Pleosporales > Pleosporaceae > Bipolaris > Bipolaris bicolor. The sequence continues at coordinate 349,605 of JAODYD010000002.1, forward strand.
GTAGTAAGTAACCAAAAAAAAACAGCATGTACGTATATATAAGTTGCGCTCGCTAGAAAAAAACAACAAACATCAACAACGAACGAACGAACGAAGGTATATCTCTCTAGTTCGTCTTTTCTCTATACAAGCCTGTGGGACCCGCAGTAAAAGCGCCACTGAGAATCCTCTTGAGCTGCTCTGGCCGCGTCTCCGTGACAATCCGGTCGCCATTCGCACTCGCGGTACTGCGGCGACTCAGCATGGTGCCCGTGCGGGTAATGCGATCGGTGCTATAGCTGAGTCCCATATCCACAGCGTTGCTACCGCGACGGGCCCTTCGAGTAGCCTCTTCGTTTTCCTTTTGGTACCGAGTTTCCGAGGGGAGCAAGATAGCGCGGTCAAGGGCATAAGGGAGACCACGGTGGCGACCGCGGATTTGCATGGCGATGATAATGAGTTTCGACAGAGGCTTGAATTGCGCGGAAAAGGAGGCGTTGGTGCCTGGGTAGCCCTGGCTGAGACCTACGGTGCCGTATGCGGAGACGATCTCGAAGAGGACGGAGAAGAGGGAGAAGGCGTATTCGTTTGTGTTTTCCAGGCGGGCTCCTTCGATGATGGCGATGAGGAAGAAGCCGAGGAAGACGAACCAGAGATCGAAGGAGAGTTGGCGACGGAGATGGTGGGAGAGGTAGCTGGATTTTGCGTCGTCGAGTTCGTTGTCGGCCCAGACACCGAGAGATTTTTCTTCGTACACGTTGGATTGACGGATCGACATTGCGATGGGGAAGATGGAAATGTACATCATGATTAGGTAGCTGACTTGGACGGCCGGGTGCAGGTCGGCGATGTTGACCACGGCGAAACCGGCGGTACGGGTCGAGGCGGCTTGGAAGAGACCGGCGAGGAAGCGGTGGCCGCCGGAGAGGGATGTAACGGTTGGGTCGTCGAGATCGAGGATGATGAAGAAGATGAGATCGACGCCGTTGAGGATAATCAGGATCCAGAACAGCCACCAGTTCGCCTGGCTGGGGAACAGCAGCGTGAAGCATCGACGGGGGTGGTCAAGCAAGAAACGAAGTTCCTCCCAAATACCACTGCCCTTGGGCACCAACTTGGAGTAGATCCAGATGGTAAAACGGAGCATACAAGGGAATCCTGTGTTACCGATGATGATGAGGAAAGTACCTATGAGCAGAGGCCACACCGTCAATTGGAAAGAAACCATCGAGTCCGGAGTGAGAGTAAATCCTAGATCGTTGAACAGAGATGCAGAGGTGAAGAAGCCCCACCAAGTGGGGTGAATACCAACTTTCTCCACAACAGCACTGTACTTGGGACTATGCGAGATCCATGGCGCCAGAGAGATGACGCCAACAATGTGCCAGCCGAGATAGAAAACCGTAAGAATGACTGCTAGCAATTTCAAAGCTCGGTACTCGATACCGCCCAGCTCTTCTCTTTGCTCTTCAGTCAAATCGACAAAGTTGGAATTGCGCCCTAGGGTAGGTGTCCAGCTAAGATAGGGCATTGGATCCTCTTCTTCATCCTTAGTCCTAGAAAGGAAGCTTGCAAGGGTCCTTGAACGCGATCTGTTGCGGAGATGCATCGATGACGAAGGTCCACTGGGGTCGACATCGTTTGTTCTTGTTCGGTCGTAGACGGAATGCCCGTTGGGTCGTTGTCTATCGGGGACGTCGATGGTAATGTGATTCCTCAATTGCCGGTCGTCTCCGTTCAAAGCAAAAGGTAGCGAGTTGGAGCGCTTGTTTTTCGGGGCTGGGGGTCCACGAGAATCCTGCGATATCCTACTCGTGACTCGATCGAGTTCTTCCTCGCCCTCGACTGCTTCTGGAATAAGACCCTGATCGAAATCGCGCGGGCCCGGAATGCGCAACTTGTTGCGTGTCGTCGGGTTGCGCTGAGCCTCCACAAAAGCGATACTCCTTTCCTTGTTGATCTCGGGAAGCCGGCTGCTAGGAGACTCTTCTACTGAACTTCTGATTGGTTTCTGATTCGCAGGTGTGTTGAGATTATCCGCCCATACAATGCCCGCTGGCGCATTTTGCGGTGGAGTCTGTGGCCGAAACGGTGGCATGTTATCTTCACTCGAACTCGACCGCCGTCTGGGACGAATGCCATTCCCAGTAGAATCCAGCCCGTCGCTAAACGCGTTTTCATTCTCGATTGTGCCGCCATGCGCATGTCCATTGGAGCTCCTCATGACGCGGATTTCGCGTGAGCCAACCGCTTGCTCTTCTTGTCCCGGATCCGCGTCATTGGTTTTCTTCGCCTCACTCTTGCGCCTCGACAATGTTCGCGTCCGGCCGCTTCTGCTGCCCCTTTCCAGCACAATGTTCTGAAACCGCTTTTCGAACCAGTATAGACGGACGACGACGACGGAGCTGTGGATGAAGATGGGCGTGCATAGACATGTCATGAGATATAGCGTGATCTGCAGTTGGTCAGAAAAATGTTGATCTCCCAGTATTCTGGTCGTGCGCGCGTACCTGCTGATACAGATCGAGGTTATTGACATCAATTCTACAACATCTGTCAGTTTGTAATCACCATGCGCCCAAAACCTTTTTTACATACGTGTTTAGACCACTCTGTGTTGCTGCGCCGCTGGCAAAGAAGAGGGCATCAATATATGGGATGCGCCCATTGCCATACATGATGACGGAGCCGATGAGCGTCCATGAGATGATGTATCCATCTACCAATTCGTAAGTATATACCTTGACTTTTTTTCCTTAATCACATACATACAGTGAAGGGTGATGAAATTGGCATGTGGCGTGAGTGCCTTGAGCGACGACGGCGTGCGCTGCTTCAGCCATGCGAAGAAGGACAACCAGGGGCCGAACATGATTGCCCTGCGAGCGCCCTGTAGGCGAAAGAAAACGCGTGACTACAGAAAAGGCGTCGGATGTCGATCGTCCCGTCGTACAGCAAATAGGAAAAGCAAAAAGAACAAAAAAGAGTTCCGGTCTAGTCACAAAGGCGACGGAAACAGCCAGTTATGATGGGGGGACAATGCGCGGACAGCAATGAAAGCTGAGATGGTCAAGCGTTCGTTAATCAGCGGCGGCGGCGGCGGCGGCAGTAGGAGAGCATCACATCAACGGACCGACCCGATAGCGCGTCGCAACAAAGGACCGTTGAAGAGCATTGTGGGTAACGGACATGGTTCCTTGATATAAAAAAGGGGGGTGTGTGGAGAGGGCAGAGGGCGAAGAAATTCCAAACCACGGTTGGGTGGAAACCGGGGTTGGTTCCAGATGAACATTGCGAATGGAATTCCCGGCTTATCGCGGTGTGAGGCGCGATGATGCCAAGGGGCGTGTGAGGGGCGCGTCGGGCACGCCCAGGCCTTTGGGTCTTAGTATGTATGTATGCATCGTGCGTGCGGCCCCGGAAAGTTTTATTGTGCCCACCTACCCCTGTATTGGGGACTTGCAGAGTACGTACCGTTGTGTTACGCCACACTTTTACAAACTAACTACTGACTTCCTACTCGACTTACACACGACGTCCACGCTACGTTGTGGTACTACTTACTTGTTATTGTCAGTGACACAACAACCATGGAGCCTGCCTTCCCCATCCATCTTCCCTCCAACACCACGTGCAAACAAATTCCCACTCCACCACAAAAAAACCACGCATGCTAAGCCTTCCCCCTCCACACACCCTCTTCAACCCCTCGTATCATGCACCTCGACCCTTCGGAGCAAACCAACCTAGATGTGCTGTCACATCTCACCATATCTCCCATCTGCCGTAGCCCATCTGCCGCCGCCCAAATCGCTCCATCCTCGCCTATCCCGCATATTCCGTATTTCTCGCTATCTCATCCTTACCTCTGACATCACACGCATCCCATTCGCCAAACAAACTTTCCAGCCAACCCTGCCAACACCAATGCCCAGCCCCAGCCCCAGCCCCAGCCCTAAACCCTTGAAACAAAACCACCTCACCTCACCGCACGCCTCTCTCGCTTTCCCAAGCAACACTCTGTGACACCCGTTGCATCGGCCCAAGATTGCTGTAAGCACACGCTCAAGCACGGGAAAGTGGATGCCACCACCTGCCCCTATCCCACCCTTACAATGCTCCGTGCGTGTGGGTTTTTATGTGGCGCAGCAATACCACTGACCAACAACTTACTCGACCTGCGCCACACCGCCTATTCCATTTCTCTCTCTTTCTCGTAAGTACTGTAACCATGGGATCCGATAGGCTGGCTTATCTTTCGCTTCATACAACACACATGTCTATAGAATACCATAGCTTCACCGCCTCACAAAACCGCAAACAAATGCGTAAAAGTATAAGCCTCAATACTAACCGGATGCTATGCCCACTCGGATCCCGGTATCGGTATCCGCGGGGGGGTTCGGAAGCGGCAAGTGCCCTGTTCCGAGGGAAGGGAAACAGTCAAAAAGCGGCATAACTGTGTATCTGTGCGTAAAGTACGTAGGAGCCGTGTGTGTGTGTGTGTGTGTGCATATAACCTCGGATGAACACGTCATGTAAGTACTGGTGTAAGTATGCTTCCAATGTGCAAGTCGGACCGTAGCCTTTACATGTTACTATGACTAGAATGGGAACTGCTATGCCAAGCCTTGGTAGAATGTACGTCTTGCAATAGCCAGCGGCATGCAGCACGCTATGTAACCCAGATTACGGTGTAAGCACATCTAGCTGCGAACAAACAGCCGTAAACCACCATACGAGCCTTGCCGTCCGAGGAATCCCTTTCCAATCCGGCTTCTTCTCCTCGCTGTCGTTGCAAATGACCTTTACATAAGGACCAAGTTCCGTATCTCCACAGAAGAAATACATGGGTCCTGTTAGGTCGAAATCCTCCACATCGCAATCGAGTCTGTACTGTCCTAGTGAAATCTGGTGGTTTTCATAGGAGAGCAGCATTCCCACGGTCGGCTTGTGGGATGTTTTGTTATTTACAAACATGCGTACGTGAGTCACTCCAGCGAGACATGCAGAGGACACGTACCACTGTGGTATCCAATGGTTAGGGCGAGTATACGCGGCTTGACGAGGTGGATTGGGTAGCGGCCCAATTGGCTTCTCATCGTGGGTAACGCCAATCTTTGTCTGTAGTGATGATCCAGTCGCCTTGTGGTTATAGCAGAATCCCGTGATTCGATGGGCATTCTGTTGAACCAGAGGTTCATACCGGTACAGATGCTCGTTTTCCCTCTGCACATAATTCCCAAAGGTACAGGTACGCTCGAAGGATGTGTTGACCTATTTCAATAGATAAGTCGTTTTATACACATACAAACGGATATGCTATTTACCACGAGAGCAGGCTGGCGAATGGATAAATCATTGTTCAGCTCACGAATCCATGCAGCAGTAATGACCTCGCCCTTGGAAAGAGGAAGACAAATGTATGCCACGCGTTCTGGAAATGCACTCCTGGTTTGAGAATAGTTGTGGGGTTTACCACTGTGGCCATAGGTTTCAAGGTGCACGAACCCTTCATGGCCGCAACCAACAATGATTCCTTGTGTGTCGTCATTGAGCCCCACATATCTCATGCGTTGAGGAAGAGACGGTTCGGTCTTGTGAAAATACCATGCAGATACTTTAGGTTGAGATGAAAATTGGCAATCCCAATAGGGATTCCAAAATGGCTCAGGTGTGTTTGCTGATTCGACATCCACAATGATATTCTGACAATGTCAGTGATTGAATTAGTAAATATCGTAATTCATACCTTTGTGCAAATGCAAAGTTCTAGTTTGTCCGTCTCGGCCTGAATCAGTCTGTACCAGAGGCCAGCTCGTGAGTATCGGAAGTGACCTTGGAAGTTCATGTCAAGTATACCTACTTCGTCCCGAGTTACAGCAATGGAAAGGACATTTTGGCGTTTGACGACTGTATCTTCTTGCAAGGCAATACTCGTTGCATAGCGGTGTCCTAGGAAATTGGAGTAATGAACCATAGCTGGCTCTCCTGCAAACGTTATGAGGCCGGTGTGGTTGCTCTTCTGACTCTTTGCGAATTCTAGCAACGACTGGCCTTCCCCAGCGATTATCGCTGGTTTTCGTAACGCACATGGCCACGATAACCCTGCGATATCTAACACAAGCTCTGGTGGTAGTCTTTCAACAACCAACCGGAGGAAATTTCCAAAGCTGTCTTTTGCTATGTGCGTGAACAGTGCCGATTCTGAACGAGGGAAATATGCTTCGTAGGCATGTTTTTCTCTCTCGATGTTGTGGCGGTCGAGGAAGTCCAAATCGTCGGGCCATAGTTCTAGCAGGTCCCGAAGTCGTAGTCGTAGTGATTCGGGAAAGAGACGGCGGTAATATTGATAGCAATCACGATGAATGCAGTGAGATCTCGGACCTCTAGTTAACGAACAATGATAACAAACTGTTTTTTGGCAAAATAATCGTTTGCACAGGGGAAACAAAGGTTGCTGGGTGTCATGTAAGGCTTTCGCTAGTAAGTCATCTGTCTTGGAATTTGAGAAATACATACCCGCTGCGACGTGTTCATCTGGCTGGACAGCACAGTGACACAGCAAGCACGTTGGTTGACCCTCGTGATGGAACATAGCAGACTGGTGAAGAGTGCATGTTAGACAGCTCTTTGGTTATGTAGTACTTGACTATGATTCGCTAGATGACCCCCGCTTTGGTCTAAGCTACGTAACCAATCAACATATTCGATACTAAACAGCGACTTATGATATGTAAGTGTGGGGTAGAGTCCACCAATCACAAAATAATGATGCACGGGTGATTGTTGAACATGCCTATTAATGCGAATGAAGAACGCAAAAAAAGTGGGAACAACTAAGAACATCGTGTAGATACTATCCATTAAGCCTTTGTCAAATGAATATAGATTCAATTCGTCGTTGGGATATGATAGTATCACTAAATATTACACCATTCTACCTATAAAGAAGAGAGAGGCTACCACACATGTATACCGCAAGGTGCTACGTCACCCTGGTTTCCATATACCCTAACTGGTCTTGTTCTAACCTAGGTAGATCCATGGCTAAATTATCCGAGTCACTCTCCTTCGGACACAATTGACCCGTAGCCTGACTATTATCCGAACCCCGCGTGGATAAACACGAAGGTAGGGTAGTCATTTATAGCTGAATGTATGTCGAATATGAGCATAGCAAAAAAACCTCTTGTTCATGATTATGTTTGGCTGCCATGAAGCTATTCACAACTTCGTGTCTCGCGTTGGCCACCTGCGCTAGTATCGCAGCAGCGACACCAGTACCTCTGAGTACCAGAAAGGCTACTTTCAACTGGACTGCCATCAACTCTCTGATAGCTTTTGGCGACAGCTACACATTCATTCAAGGCGCCCTCGGCCATCCTAACTACTCCTTCATCGGCGACGAATTAAACCTGCCCTTTACACCCGCGCAACTCTTTTCCAACCGCATCGTGCAGAACCTCACCGGAACAGCAGAAGGCGGGCCCAACTGGGTCGAGTTTCTGACTGATTGCGGTGTAGAAGACGGGCTACACGATCCGCAAGAATGCGACATCCAACTCTGGGACTTTGCATACGCGGGCGCTAACACGATTGAGGAAGCTGGCTTCACACCACTTCATCACAACCACACTGTTTCCCTAGAGCGCCAAGTCGAGCAATTCATTTCTTACGGTAACTCTGCGCTCAAATCTATTCATTTAGATAAGAAGCACGCGCTGGTAGCCGTTTGGATCGGTATCAACGACATCAACGATCTCGTCGCTACACAGGGTAAAAACGCTACCTTTGCGCCTGCCTATAAGAAGGTACAGGAAAACGTTTTCAAGAATGTGGAAAAGGTGTATAAGCTGGGATATAGGAACTTTTTGTTCATGAATCTCCCGCCTTTGGACCGTGGACCGGGTACACCCAACGTCAATGCGTCGCTTGTGGACTTATTCAACAATATCCAGGCCAGCTACGCAGACGGGTTTGCGGAAAAGCATTGCGATGCGGCGGTTCTGCAATTCGATGTTAACACTGTTCTGAACGATGTGTTGGATCGATATCAGGAGTATGGGTTCAAGAACATTACAGGGTATTGCCCGGGATATAATCAACCAGATGTTCTGAATGACCCGGAGAAATATGGATGCACGGAATTAGATACTTACTTTTGGTATAACTCAGGGCATTTGACGAGTCGGACACATGAGATCATGACGGATGTTCTGAGAAAGTGGCTACGAGAGCAATCATATGAATAGTTGTTTGTATCAACCAAAAGTTAATTTTCGTATGAATTGACTTGGTGATGCAACGTCAATTAAAACCAGTGTTTGATCAAGTCTACGCAACAAGGTCAATAGTTTTGTATTCACTAAACACCATCACTGTATATTGCGCATCAGCAAACCGAAAAACCCCCCTTCACTCCCTCACAAACTTCCCAAAAATATGGAGGTCATCAGTAGTCCTCCACCTGCCCGCAAGCCATATGCCATCGCCATCCCAAACATGCACCGCCAGCTCCTTCATACCGCACTTGACCATAACGCGCATACTAGCCGGATTCTCGCCATTCACAATTGCCCTCACAAACACCTTTTGGTAGTTATCCCAGAACTTTTGTTCGCGTTGGCAAGCGTCGAGGACTTTTGTTACGGATTGCGTTGCGTATCCTTTGCCCCATGCGGCTGGCAGGAATTGGTATCCAAGCTCAACAGTTAGACAATCAGGGGAGTGGATGGACTCAGGGAATATATGAGGCGGTAAAGGGAGACTGGCATTGTCGACGGAGCGGAGAGTGATGAGTCCGATCATTCGTGTGGGGATGTCTTCTTGATTGGCTGGGTTGCTGTTTGGAGCGAGTAGTTCATGGACGGCGTAGACGGCTCGGTAGGATTTCTCTTCGCCGTCGTTGGTTGTAGTTGGCAATGCTCCTTTCATGGTCTTCTCGGTGTCTTCGATGGTTTTTGACTGGCCATAGATACTTTTGGAGAATTAGTTTCGGTCCTTTTGAAAGATTGGCTTTATTATATAGAATAAGAGCAGACAAAGGTCTGGTATGCAGAGAAAACAGGCAGTGACTACTTACCTCCACCATGTAGCCTTTTCATCGCTGCGCAACTCATGTAGCCATTCAAGTTCTTGGCTTCCTCTTTCCACTGTTGTGATGAGCGTCAACTTCAGCTGTGGAGTGAACAAAGTTTGGTCCATGATGCTTAAAATACTTGGAAGATGAGCGAATATAGATTTGCCATCAACATCGAACGACTATATATACATATATTCTCCTAGGATTTCCTAGGATTTCAGGCAGACATTTCGGAATGGACTATTCCGTATTCTGGCCAATAGGCGTTCGTAAAGCGCAGTAAGAATTGAAAACGGCAAAGCGCCGTTGAGTTTTGGGTTAGTTATTCCGAAGATTCAAGGCTAACATCGGTATACCACGATTATGAGCAAAGTTGGCCTTAAATTGCGATACGAGTTGTATTGTCGAAAATGAATGACTCAGATTGTCTTCATAGGGTCAGGATCTCTGCTAACGTGTCAACCAGCTCCCACGACTTATCCTTTCATTACGCATGAATCTTCACACAGAACAAGACTTTTCTGTTAACTTGTCCAGCATAAGTCACGCATAGTAGATGCAGTACTATTACTACTGGTAACATCTACTAATCCACAAGTTAGATGTCCTTGCTTGCTCACTTATGCACACTGATCACTTCCACTGCGAAAATTGAGAAGATTGTTTCATCAACCCCAAATGCCCAAAAGGCGAATTCATGGATGATCTTCATCTGCAAAATGATATAAATTTCGTTTTGTAAACTAAGTGACACACAGCCGTCAACTCAATGACAGTCGAAGCATACGCGACGTTTTGTTAGCGCAGTCATGTCTTGGCACTCCCGAATCTCCGGCCGAACTTTTGGCACCATCGCAGCCACCATCGATATCTCCAACGCCACAATGGCACACCCACGATCGTTAATAGCGCCTTTGGGCCGGCTCGCGACCTCATCAACTGCCGCTGCGCGACCCGAAGTACCGCGCATTGCTGCGTTGCCATACCAGACGATACGATGCGCAACGACCAAAGCACAGCCGAAGAAAAAGAAGAAGACGCGGAACACATTCCTGCAATATGACTTGAAGCAGGCAGACCAATTCTCGCTGATAGATGCGATGCAGTAAGTCTCTGGCTAGGGCTCTGAAGTGCCATCAATGGCAAGGGCAGGTGTTAACTAGCGAATAGATATATTCGCGCCTTCGAAGTAGGCCGTAACCCCTCCTCCTCAAAATACGAGATGCATGTTCGCCTGCGCACGCTGAAGAACGGTCCCGTTGTGCGAAACCGCTTACGACTCCCACATCCCGTCAAGACAGACATACGGATCTGTGTCATTGCCGCACCAGACTCCAAGGCTGCCGCTGAAGCTCGCGCTGCGGGCGCCACGCTTGTCGGCGAAGACGAAATCTTCAACCAAATCAAGGAAGGCATTGTTGAATTCGACAGGTGCATATGCCACATCGATAGTCTGCAGAAGATGAACAAGGCGGGGCTAGGACGAGTGTTGGGTCCCAAGGGTTTGATGCCCAGCACAAAAACTGGCACAGTGGTCACGCAAGTAGGCACAAGTGTGAGGAACATGGTGGGAGGAAGCGAATACAGGGAACGCCTAGGCGTTGTTCGCATGGCAATAGGACAATTGGGGTTCACGCCAGATGAGATGCAAAGGAATATCAAAGCATTCATGGAGGCGCTCAAGAAGGATATGGCACAATTGAGCGACCGGATTGGCAAGGAAATTCATGAGGTGGTGCTCAGCTCGACCAATGCGCCGGGTTTCACATTGAGCGGAGAATTCAGAGGACCTAATTCGATAGCACCAAAGGAGCTGAGCGGACCTTTGTAGATGTAGCCCCAGGGGTGGGTGTATGAACAATGTACCATACCGAACGCCGTCGCTATGCTGGTGTCAAAATCTCCCATTATGATGACTTTAATGTCTTGAGAAGTTTGACAGCTTCTGCCGATTCCTCCATGTCCGCGTAAATCTTCATAATCTTCATGACGCGCCCTGATCCGTCTGCTCCTGCGCTCTTCGCTTGCCGTAGTGCGGTACTCAAGTCCATCAATAATGTAGTCCGCACTTTTGTTTTTCTTGCAGCCTGCGCTGCGACAAAAGGATGCTCGTCTAGTTCTTTTTCCAACCCCAGCAGCAATTGGTACTGTACTACATTTCGTCTTAATTTTGCGACGGAAATAGTGTAGCTTCCGTCCTCTTCGTCTTCATCCTCATCCTCGTCGCTATCCGAGACCTCTCCCCCCACTATAATAGGCTCTTGGCTTGATGTTTCAATCATGAGCTCAGCTTCCAGTTCTTTGAGCCTAGCATCGTAGTCTATGAGCTGTCTGCCGACTTCAATTTTACGCCTGACATCGCGCTTCTCTTCCAGTAGCTCGCGCACCTCTTCCTCTCTCTTGCCCACCACATCCATCAATCCATCAATCTCCTTTCGGAAGCCCAGCAGCCCCACCCTAACTTCTTCCACCTTTTCCTCGCCGCCATTCAAACTGTTTCCCAAGTTCAAAAAGTCCTGGTAGTTTGAATTGACAAGGTCGAGAAGCTCTTTGGATAGCAGCTGGGATCGCGAGCGCAATTCTGAGCGTAGGTCCTCGAGCGTTTGGTGGCGATTGTGCAAGGTAGAAAGATAGCTCGCAGGCGAGAAATCCGGTGTGAGAAAATCGGAGCGGCGGAGCGGCGTCGCAAAGGGAAGGGTAGAGATGTTGTCGTCATCAGAGTCGTCGCTGGATCCAGAGCGCGAGTCTGCGCCAAACTAGACAAAAGGCGTGGTCAGTCGCACAGGTCTACTCCCCTATTGCGCTTGTTGTGGAAGATGGCGAGGGGTGCGTTTACATACTTGGAATTGACTCATGGCTGCCGTCTTTGTTCCATCGACACGTCGTGTGCTGGTGTGATGATGCCAGAAGTTCAAATAAACTAATCGATAAGCTTCGGAACGTGGACCGAGGTGTCGGAACAGGCGTGCTGGCGGGTTTGTAATGTCGAGCCGATTAGCGGCCCCCTCGTCTGTGGGGTACGACGGCAAAGTAGAGTGCATGTACACTACGTCAAGCGCTGGTTTTGTTTTTCTCCTGCACTTCGTCTTCGGGTGTTCGCGATAACTTTGTCCGTTTGAGCTAGTTTCAAGCCTTGCATTTGCACATTTAAAGGATTGTTTTCTGTATACTTGAAGATATACATTGGCTTCCTCATCCTTCTCCGCCACTATCCGACACGATAAGAGTGCCAGAGCACATTGTCTATAGTTTAGTACAATGCTACCGCAGCCAGACCTCCCTGAGCCAGCACACCCAGGAGTCGATTCGATGCTGAGCCGCAAGTTTGGAAAGGAAGTAGCCAATTACTTCTCTGGTACGAAGACACGCGGCCTATCTACTCGTGGAGACGCTTATCTCTAACACTGGCATGCAGGGTCTCCATTAAACCGTGTGGGTTTCCTTCGTCCCGACCACCAATTCCTGTCTTCTGCGCTGCACCACCCATCTTCTACCTTCCTTCTCTTCAACAAGCTCGAGCCGCTCGTCAAGTCCGCCACCGAGCTTGCTCGCTGTACTTTTTCGGATGTTAAGCCCGTCATTGGCGACAACCCGTTTGAGAAGTCCGAGGAGGATCTCATTGCGCAGTATAATTCGACTCTGTATACGCCGCAGATTATCTTCTTGGGCCTGGACGAGAGGAAAGATGGCTTCAAGTACAAGGAGCATTACAAGGGCCAGCCATGGTTCGCCGTAGATGTCACGCCGCAAGAAAGCGTCAAGGAAAAGGCAGAGGAGTTGATCAAGAAATTCGAAAAGCAGGGATTGGAGTTCAGCAAGGGTCGGATGCATATGAGTCTGCCCGCCGAAGAAGGTATGCAATCATTATTCTTTCATACTATACATTTTCAACACAGAAGTAACTCAGCAACTAACACGCACCAGCGGCCATCTACGCCGAAGCCCGCCATCTCCTCGACTGGAACGCTCGAAACCCCTTCTGCGCTTCATGCGGCTACAAGACGCTCTCCGTCAACGCCGGTTTCAAGCGTACCTGCCCGCCCAAGGACATTGCATCCAGCATCGATCAAGGCGAGCGACCACCATGCGCCACTCGCACTGGCATCTCCAATCTCTCCTTCCCACGTACCGATCCCACCGTCATCATGGCCGTCGTGTCCGCCGACGGCAAAAAGATCCTTCTCGGTCGTCAGAAACGATGGCCCCCGAACTGGTATTCTACCCTCGCTGGATTCCTCGAGCCAGCCGAGAGCGTCGAGGAAGCCGTCCGTCGCGAGGTCTGGGAGGAATCCGGTATTCATCTTGGTCGCGTAGTTATTCACTCTACGCAGCCGTGGCCGTACCCTGCCAACCTTATGATTGGTGCGGTTGGCCAGGCGATTCCGGAGGGGGAGACTATTCATCTGGGCCACGATGCCGAGTTGGAAGATGCAAAATGGTTTACGGCTGAGGAGGTCAGAGAGGCATTGCGTGTGGGGACAAGTGGGCTGGGAGAGGGTGCTGGGCCTGAGTATAAAGAGGGTGGGCTGAGGTTGCCACCTAAGACGGCGATTGCGAATCAGCTTATGACGGCGGTTGTAAATGGGTTCGCGAGTGGAGGCCCGATGATTTAAGCACATTAGCGGATATATGAGAAAGTGTAGTTGTAGAAGTAGAAGTAGAAGTATGTAAAGAAGATGGTCTTGGGAATAGAGGCACATATGTTTCTCGTAGACTTGTGTGGTTTCTATTTTGTATGTACTTGATAACCTACTCCAGTACAATGTACTTGCGCAAGTGTTCGGGTATAGCATCGTACAACTTCTTCTGTTCCAGCCACTTCTTGGAGAACAGACGATCGGCATATCGGTATGCGCCATCACACAGCAGTGTAACGACTGTTGATCCCTTACCCAGCTTCTCAGCTACCTCCTTGGCTGCAACAACGTTCAGACATGAACTAGCGCCCAAGTAGAGACCTTCCTCGTCTAGACATCTGTACACCATTTCAATGGTCTTCTCATCGCTGATGTGTACTGAGCCATCAAGGAGATCAATATCTGGCTTCAGGTTGTCTGTTACACGGCCTTGGCCGATACCCTCTGTTATGGAACCACCAGATCGCTCTGTGAGCTTGCCGCCACTCTGAATGTAGGAGTGCAGCACGGAGCCTGGTGGATCCGCCAAAAAGCTCTTGACCTTTCCATCGCTCTTCTCCTTGAGATACCTCGTCACGCCCGCCAGACTGCCTCCTGTGCCCGTGGCGCAAGTAAAAGCATCCAGCTTTCCTCCTGTCTGCGCCCAGATCTCTGGCCCGGTAGTCTCGATATGCGCCTGTCGGTTCGCCACGTTATCGAACTGGTTTGTCCATACTGCATTTTCCAGCCTCTCCGCATGTCGCTTTGCTTGGTGGTTGTAGTTTTCGGGGTTCTCGAATGCGACAGCAGGTACAGGGTACACTTCAGCGCCCAACAGTCTCAGCAGATCAATCTTGCCCTGCGACTGGGTGTTGGGCATGTAGATGACGAGTTTATAGCCCTTTGAGCGACAGACGTGCGCAAGACCGATACCCGTGTTGCCAGCTGTACCTTCGATAACGGTACCGCCAGGCTTCAAGAGACCTTGGCGTTCGGCATTCTCGACGACGAAGAGGGCAGCGCGGTCCTTGACTGAGCCGCCTGGGTTTTGGAACTCTGCTTTTCCAAGAATGTTGCAGCCGGTTTCTTCAGAGAGCCTCTTCAGACGGATAAGAGGGGTCTTGCCAATTGCTGAGAATATATGTCAATATGTCGTCGCTCTAAGGTTTTGTAAGGAAATATGTTACCATCAAGGAAACCCCGCTGACCAATGCCCTGAGCTTTTGAGATATTAAGGGCAGTCTGCTGGGCTTCTGCTGAGCCAATGATCTCAGCGCCGCGACGTGCAGAGGTCGCGAAGCCTCGCGCAGCTGTCCGGAACATTGTTGCAACTGAAGAATTGCCTCACAAAGCCGGGGGCAAAGGTCAAGTTCAAGTACAAGTTCAAGATGATGCCATCGGCTGGTCGGCGAATCAACGCGCTTTCGCCCGATGTCGCAAGCAGTCAAAAGGTGGACCCTGCACGCGGGACCCCTGCTCCCACGAGCCGTTGCCGCGCGGGGGTGTGCGTAAACAACAACACCACCGACAATTGATGCCAATGATCGTCCCACAGTAGACGACCACACATCCTGCTGACGATACACCAAATATGCCTGGACGCCCTTCAACCCGCGCGCCGCGTGGTTCGACCACAACCACTGCACGCAAAGCCAGTGGTGGTACAACAAGGGCAACGCGCGGATCCTCTGCAAGACAGTCCGCAAATGCAGTTGATATCCCCGATGAGGGCCCCGTCACAACCCTCCGCACACAGATCGCCCAAGTCTTCAGCGACGCACAAAAGACGACGGCCACGCAAAGGAAGCTGGTGGTCAACTTGAGGAAGATCCAGGAAGCATGCTGTTTCGAGCCACCAGACACAGGCAAGAAGGGCGGAAAGAAAGGCCAGGAGGAACAAGAAGATTTTGACGAGGAGGAGTTCAATGCCGAGATTGTGAGGTGTCTGCTTAGAATCATGTCCGTTAAGAAGAGTGAGCCAGTAGGCGACAGAGTGATCCGCTTCTTGGGCATCTTCTTGAAGCATGCGTCAGACAAAGGTTTGTCATGCACTGTCGGTCAGAAAAACAAAGTACTGATCAAAACCAGATCAGCAAATATTTGCCGCAGAGTCCGAGGAAGATGCGACTGCCTTTCACGAAACGCCTACCAGCAGGCTTACATCCAACATCCTCACTACAATCCTGGGACTTCTCACAGCCAAGGACAAGACGGTCCGGTTCCGAGCCACACAGACAGTTGCGCATATTGTGAACAGCCTCACTACTATCGATGACGATATTTTCAACCTGATAAGATTGGGTTTTTTGAAGCGTCTTCGAGATAAAGAACCATCGGTGCGCGTTCAGGCTATTCTCGGACTGGGTCGCCTTGCCGGGAATGATGACGAGGAGCAAGATGAGGAAGACAGTGACGATGAAGCAGGTGGCATTCTAGACAAGCTTCTGGACATTATGATTAACGATCCGAGTGCCGAAGTGCGACGAGCTGTGTTATTGAACCTGCCACTTTGGCCATCAACCCTGCGATATATCCTCGAGCGGGCTCGTGATATGGATGCGACTACTCGAAGGCTGGTTTATGGCAAGATTCTGCCAGCTTTGGGTGATTTCCGACATATGTCGCTTGTGGAAAGAGAGAAGCTCATCCGATGGGGTCTTCGCGACCGAGACGACATTGTCCGTAAGGCTGCAGCAACCCTGTTCCGTGAACGCTGGCTCGAAGACTGCGCTTCGTCCCGCGACACCCGGACTGAAGAGGAGAAGAAGCCTGGTGATGTTGCACCTCCTAGTCTGGAAGCGCTGTGCGAGCTATTGGAACGCATTGATGTCACACGGTCCGGTGAGGAAGACGGTATGGCTCATGAAGCCATGCGCCAGTTCTGGGATGGCCGACCGGATTACCGTAGAGACATCACATTTGATCACGAGTTCTGGAACAACCTAGATGCTCAGACGGCTTTCATTGCTCGCACGCTCAACGACTACAGCCAGAGCACCGACGATGACAGAATCCAGAGTATGATTGAGGACAAGATGCCCGAGGTCACCATGTTTGCATTCGTTCTGCAGCGAGAGCTCAATTCCCTCATGGAGCTCGTAGACAAAGTCGCAATGATGGAAGAGACTGATCCAGAGATTGAGGAAGCCCAGGAGGATGTTGAAGAACAGGATTTTGTTGTCCAGCAGCTTCTTCACATTGCTCATACTCTCGATTACACGGATGAGATGGGACGAAGGCAGATGTACAACATCATGCGCGAAGCAATTTCCAAGGCTCAACTGCCCGAAGAGTGCACAAAGCTCTCCATCGAGGTTCTACGCAAGGTTTGCGGCAGCCGAGGCGAGTCAGACTTCTGTGCTCTCATTGTCGAGGCCATTGCCGACGTTCGAGATTCTCTCTTGGATGCCGACGATGCCACTGTCACTGGCGGAGATGCTGAAGAAAGCTTCCACTCTGCACAATCAGACGTGGACATGGATGCTCCATTGATCAAGGCCAAGACTGCCAAAGCCACAGAAAACCTTACTGAAGAAGAGAAGGAAGAGCGACAGATCCGAGAGGTCATGGTATACTCCAAGTGCTTACATATCGCGCAATGCACGCTTCAAAATGTGGAAGGCGATTTGGAGTCGGATACGTCGCTCACAAATATCCTCAACACTCTTATTATCCCGGCCGTACAAGCTCACCAGGCGATGATCCGAGAGCGAGGTGTTATCTGCTTGGGTCTAGCTGCCCTTCTCAGTAAAGTAAGTTTACGACTCAGTATCTGCTATAGGGATATACTAACAGGACCTAGGATCTCGCGGGTAACAACCTCGACCTCTTTTTCCACTGCTTCGCAAAGGGCCATGATGCTCTGAAGGAGATTGTCATTCAAGTCCTCACAGATGTGATTATCACTCACCCACAGCTTCTTACCCCCACTATCCCAGACCCAGACGCCTCGACTGAAGATGCAGAGCCCATTACCAACCCACGCATCCGCCCTATCACTAAGATCCTTCTCAAGGCCTTCACCTCTGACAACAAGCGCATTAGTCTCATCTCATGCACTGCTGCCTCGAAGCTTTTGCTCCTTGGTATCCTACCACCTCAGCCTACAGCCGAAATCCTCAAGGCCTTCACATTGACCTACTTTGATCCCGAGACAGCAATGAACCCGGCACTACGACAAGCACTCAGCTACTTCCTCCCCGTCTTCTGCCACAGCAAGCTAAAGAACGCTAAGCTCATGGGCGAAATCGCCGTCCCCATCATCTCCAAGCTCCTCATCATGCGTGATGAGAATGTCGAAGAGGACGACATCGACGAGATGGTCGGCTGGCCGGTCATCACCGCCCATCTTTCCGAATGGACCGACGGCCGCAAGGTAGTCGGCGCAACCGAACTCGGTCTCGATGGCAAGACAAGCACAACAGCCGAAGCCGAGGAACCTCACGTCCAACTCGCCATTGAGATTCTCGAGCGCGCACTCACAAGCACGTGTTCGAAAGACGAGCGTAAACCCTTGCTTTCGCTGCTAAGCAAACTCTTCATCGCTCCCTCAGGCCCGAGCTACAAGAGCAGCAGCGACCAAAACGGTGAAGATAAAGAAGAAGAAGAAGAAGAAGAAGAGCCCCTGCATACCCTTCACAGCCTTGTTTCCGAAGCCGTCGAAGCCAAGATTGGGACGGACGCCACGCAGCGCAATGCACTGGCGAAGCTAGAAGCTACTCTGACAAAGCGATTGGGCGAAGCAGGAAACGCGACACAAGCTCCCGACGAAGACGCAGATGACCAGACGGCTGCTGCCGACACTACTATTGCGCCCGATGAGACAGAGACGACCGAGGCGTCTGAGACCCGGGTAGCATCTAAGAAACCTGTCAAGGTTAAAGAAGAAGACGATGAGGAAGAGGACGAGGATGAAGACACGATGTTAGCTGGTATGCAAGGGGAGGGTACACGTATGCCTCTCGAAGCTGATGACGATGACGACGATGAGGATGAGGAGGAAGAGCAGTCAGTGGCTGAACACAGCACGTTGATTGTGGGTAGGGATGATAGGAGGAGGACTATGGTTACGGAAGAGGATATCATGGAGAGTTTGTTGCAAAGTGAGATGGAGGATTCTGCTTAGACATTCTTTTCTTAAGGACTTTTGGGCTTGGTGTATTGTAGATGGCGTTTTTTGGGGGCTAGGGGGCTAGGGGGATAGAGTGGGATAGGGAGATATGATTTTATGTATTATGCGGTTATGATATCCTGTTGCAACTTATCTGTACTCTTTTGTTTTTTTCTACTCGACGATGTCATCTTCCTCCGTTCTCCGCATGGTACTTTGCATATTACGTGACGTGAAGAAAAAAGAACTACTCAACAGAACTATGGTTTCGTTCAAAATATTTACGTTTGTTTTTATTATTTTTTTCAGGCTGAAAAGTTTGGGTATATAACCAGCGTGCTAACCATTACAGGTACAAGCAAGCAAAAAAACTAAAAACAACACGCAAACCACTACCTAAAGGTTTTTTCGGCTCGCTTGAACATCTGTCGTGAATCCGTATGAATCATGTACAAAGAAAGTTGTGTACAATCATTAGTATGTGTCTCTCTTCGCAAGGGCCCACAGAAAAGCAGAAGACGAAGAAAGGCAAATTCTTTACCTTCATCCCTGCCCCGAATCTTCAGGACGTAAAAAAAGATATCATAGTAGTTAGTCGCTCAAAAAAAGAAAAGAAAAAAGCTTCTTCGAAAAATCATGACCTGAGTGGCATATCGACCTCGATATTGCCAAAAACATCTCTGTACCATGCGCGCAAGTTGCTGCACTTGTCGCCGCGGGCATCTGTTCTGCATCCTTCTTCAACAACGACTTCCCACATGCGCTGCTCAACGTCGTATCCGAGCTGCTTCTGCATATCTTCTTTCTTGCCCCACAACCTATGTGAGTGGCCCTCCGTATCAAAGGGTCGCTTATCACTCAGAACCTGCGCCGGGTCGAGCTTCAGATTATTCTGGTGGATGAAAATCGGGATGGGTTTGCTCGGCGCGGTACGCGGCTTATTCCTTTGCGATTGGGTGACGAGATCCTTGTCTTGCCAGAGGGCTTGATCGTGGATGTGGTTGCGCATCGGGGGCAGGTACTGGTAGTCGAGACGGGGGTCGGCCTGGGCGATTGCCGTGCCTTCGTATGTGCCGTCGAGGAAGCGGCCGAGAGCCATGGGTGTGGTGCGGACTTGGTAAAAAGGAAGGCCGACGGCGAGGGCGGCTTGCGTGAAGGTTTCTTTGTCGCCAGCACCGGGGGCGCCTTGGCTGAGGAGGACGTAGTAGAAGTCTGGGCCGTAGTAGTTGTAGTAGACCATCATGAGGAGGGTTTCGCGATGTAGGTCTTTGTTCATGAGGAGCTGGCCGCTTTCGGTCGAGAGGCGCGATTGCGAGGGGACTTCAGGGATGGCGGCAATGTGGTAGAAATGTGCCGATATGGTTTGCGCCCAGAAGTCAGGCCAGGTCACCAGTCCATGGGTTGTGTAGGGGGCGGCGGAGAATAAACTTTTCGGGTCTTGCGAGGGGAAGGCATCGCTGTCGAGGAACAGAACGTGCTGGAAGGACGAGAACAGGATCGCAAAGGCCTTGTACTGGTAGTGACTGGGTGGTTTGGCGTTGGCAGCTGTCTCGTAAATGTTTGATAAGACAACGCAACGGGCGTTTAGAGAAGGTAGAACGGTCTCGCACACTGTCGCGTCGTATTTGTTCCAGTCGTCGATGAAGACTTCCATGGGCAGATCACATCCCGTCTTGCGTAGTAAGCGCAGTGAGACCAAAAAGATGGGCATGTACATGGCGTTAGCTGTAGTAACGATGCCCGTAGTACCCTGCGCAAAGGGGACTCTGGACGCGAGCTCTTTTGCAGAACTGCGCATAGTATAGTGCGCTCTGAACAATGCCAGCTCTTCATTCTTTGTGAAGTTGACCAGCCGATCAGGGTGTGTCCTGTGAGGTTCGAGCGGCTTGAAGTTGACAATATCCTCGAAGCCCTCATCGTCGAGCTGTAAAGGCTCACATTGTGGTTGGGCGTCAACCAGAGCAGTGGCAAGGTCAGACCAAAACTCTTGAACAGACTTGTCAAAGGTTGAACTGGCTGCAGTGAGGTTCTTGCCCGTCAAGATGGGGATGTGAATGGCAGCGGAGCCATGGTACTGTCGGGGAAAGAAGAAGAAGACGCCGCATACGAAGAGGAAGAGAGGCAGGACAAGCAGTCGCGGTAACGAGTGGGAGGTGGTAACGAGCATGGCGGGGGTGGGCCCGCACTTGAGAGCGAGTAATTGTCACGAAAGCGAAAGGAAACGGGGTATCTTTGGAGAGAGAGAAAGAAAAGCGGGAAAGGCAGAGAGAGATAAGTCAAAAGGCTAGCGCCAGATGAGAGGTGAGAGTGAAAGGACGAATTACATGTAAGTACACTGCCATGGACGCCTAGAGATAACTGGAAATGATGTGACATGGGTGCCACAGTGTCATCCCAAGGTGGCAGAGCATGCAACTGCAATACGAGCGGATGCTACAAACGGGGTACGCCGCCGCGTTTATGGAGGAGCCGACTCATGGCGCGGGTCCAGGGCACATGGGTAGCTTGATGCTGTCTGGCTGTATAGGGCTAATGCTAGACCTCAACAGGACGTTATGTGAGAGCAGACAGCATGATGCTTGACAAGATCGTGGATACCGATCTTGGGTGAGGTTGTGAGAAGCTTATGGGACAGGGGCGGACCGAGTGAGATGGAGTGGTGAATTGCATCCGGCGCATCCTAGGCCGTACCTAAGCTCGGCATAGCGCAGAAAAGCTGGATAAACGGGCGAGCTGAGTAAAAGCGACTAACGGACAAGCAGCTCATTAGCCGTGCCAAATTAGACGTTGGGAGATTCAAAATTAGAGACGCTAACGCCATGGGCAAGCTGACTGATAACGGCATGGCAAGGCGAGACTGGCCGACGTCTGACAACGTGCGTCGTCGCTTGGGTCCCCCCTGCTCTCAGGGACAACGGCTGCGCACGTAGCCTATCTGCGCATGAGGCTCTGGGCGATCTTAACAAGCTACATGGCTCCCGTCGTATGTTTCCTAGCCCTGGTCCTGGTCGCATTGCAGTCAGTACACACGTACGTACGCCTGTGGAACCGACAACTTCAACAGCAGCACAATTTACCTCTAACATATGCGACCCAGAGCAACGCGTCGTAAAGACGTCTTTTTTTCTTGTTTCCCAGCCTCCAGCCGTCCGCATCCCGCATATACGCACTATTGGAAAATCCCGCAGCCGTATATACGGGGCGTGGGACACCCTAGATGCCATCCACCAGCTTCGGAAATTGAGCCACGCAGACGCCACAGACATCTCCTTAACGCCCACGTCAAACACGGCCAAGTCTTTTGTATTCATATCTTACTTACATGTGAAATGACATATCTGTCAAGCCTAGGATAATAGGGGAGGCGTACGTCATCATGATGGTGTATGTGCTCAACAAACTTCCACCTAGCACGTTACCAAAAAATTTGGGTTCAGTCGAAGACGAAAAAAAAGGAAATAACAACACCAAGAAAAAAACGATGACCCGAACATCGTCGTGATGCCGCGCAGATTCTTACGCTTTATTACTCTAATCATAGACAAGACACAACTAGCCCGCTGTAGCGCGGGCCAGAAATCCTGCTAAGCTCCACAGCACCCGTACCTTGCATGACCAAACAAAATCCAACCAACCACAGACAGCGAAGCCGTTATCGAGCAACCACAGATCCATTTTGCTCCATCCACGCTTACACCCATCCAGTATGTCCATACCAAAACAGCCACAGACAAATCCATAACATTGTCATACTCATCTTACATGACAATCAAAACCGGCCCGAAAAGATGAAGAGAAAAAAAAACCGGCCTTATTATCGTCATCCTAATGCACATAAGCCCCCCTCATAGTCCACCGCATTAGGACTCTCTTATGCCCAGACCCAGACGCTGCCCAGAGAAAACCCCCGGAGCCTGTACCTGTACTCAGATGTGGAGGGGCAAGGGGGGTGGGGGGGTAAGCAAGCAAGATCAACTCCGCCAAGCCCACTCTCCTCAATCTTAGATAGCTACTTGGCTTGGTAATACCCCTTCTCCCCCTAATCATCCGTAATTATGCGCACTCAAGTGTATGTTCTGTGCGTGAGAAGAAGACAGAAGAGAGAAAACAAGGAAAAAGAGGGAGGTCGAATAAGAACCATCGGATTATCCACCCCCCTTGTCAATGTGATAAATAATCCGAAAGGTCCTGAAATACGGTACCAACCCCCCCGAACTAGGGATGGGAGGGTAGGGGGGATGGGGAAGATTGATAATGCGTAGAATCCCCTTGGCTTAGATCGTCATCTGTTGAGGACCAAGAAAAAAAAAAGCCCCCGAGATAATTTACGGTTGAGCGTTGAGCGTTGAGCGCACTACGACTACTACTACTACTACTACTACTACTACTACTACTACTACTACGGGATTTTCGTCCGCCTGGAATACGTAAACTTCTGTCCTTCTTTGTTGCACACCGTTTTCCCTGTCTGATCTAACGTACAAGCATCCTCCCGGCGGTGTCTTATCGTCTTCTTCACATTCACCATGACGCGATTACGACACTAGACAGCACTGGAGATTGATTCACTGCTACTACATACGAGGGCGAAAATAAATGACAAATGCAAATTATTAGGACAGATACTGGTGGAAAATATTCCGAAAAAAAAGAAAACAACCCGCGCAAAAGAACACACGAAATACCTCGAGAGCCGCCCTTACTTCACAAGCACCTTGACTGCCAAGGCAATGTGTTGTGATTCAATTTGTAGCATGCACAAGAAAACAAGAGAAAGAAAAAAGATCAAGAAAAGAGAAGAAAATGAACACCAGCTCGAGGCCCAGATGCTGTACGAAGAAATCGTCTTCCCAGATCCAAGTACCTCCTACAAGCCCGCATTTGCTACCGTCCAATTTGTACTTTTTTTATCCACCCACCCAGCTTTTGCAAAAGGAATTCAAGTCGATCCCCAAACACCCCCGCCATCCCAGGTATCGAACTCCATCAAATGAGGATTTTTCCGTCTATACGCATCCGTGCCGTAGGTAGCCTGCAAATGCCACGAATCTCTTAAATCGACCGATGCTGTAAAACTCCACCCATAGCCAATCTTGCCCACGCCCACGCCTACCCGAAAAAACCGTCCCATATCAAATTGCACCGCAAGATACGCGCTCCAGACGATCGATACCTATGTACGAGTGAACTTACGCCGGCGACTTGTTGGCGGGGTTAGTGACGTTGCGCCGATCATCGTTCATGGAAAGAGAGCCAAAGCCGGTTGAAAGAAAGGCAAAGGGGTCATTGCGACCGTCGCCACCGTTGGGAGCACCCTGGGCGGGGTAAGGGTCCGCCGAGGAAAAAGCAGCTTCAGCGGCGCGGCTGTCAAAGGGAGTCGAGTGCATGCCACCATTGGGCACATACTGACCGCCCATGGGAGGGTAAGGGCTAGCCGCACCCATACCAGAGGGCAGAGCATACGAGCTAGGAGGGCCGCCATACTGTTGAGCTGGGAAGCCACCGCCACCGTAACCAGCAGGGCCATAGGGACCGGCACCAGGACCAGCGCCCATAGAAGGAGGACCCATGCCGAAACCAGAGGGCGTGTCCATTGGCGACGGGAATGCAGAATCAGCAACGACAGCAGCGCCAGCACGGCTGGCTCCACAGCGGAGGCAGGCAGTGTTCTTTGCAAAGTTGTGGTATCCACAGCCATTCTCACCGCACTTCCAGTCTCCAGCACGGAAGGGAACGACACCAGTACCTCCGCGCATGTGTCCACCACCCATTCCGTGACCGTGGCCGTGGCCCATGTGGTGCTGAGGAGGGCCCATCATACCTGGATGACCTCCGTATCCGTAACCGCCGTAGGCCATGGGATCACCGCCAGGCGGGCCCTGTTGCATGGCAGGGAACGAGCATCGGAAACAAGCGGTACGGCGCTGGAAGTTGGAGAAGCCGCAAGAAGGGCAGTTCCAGTCACCAGGGCGAGGGCGGTTCTTGCTGGGGGGGAATGGTGTGATGATATCGGAGGCACGGTCGAGAACGCGAGTGGACGATGGTGAGACCTCAATGGCCTTTTCGTTGAGAGCACGGCCGTTCATGCAGAGACTCTCAGCAGCCTGAGAAAGAAGAATTAAAGTTAGCATGTTAGACGTCGAGCATCATTGATACAATACATACCTCCTCGTGAGAAGAAAAGATGGCAAAGCCGGTGCCAGTGGGCTTGTGCTGGTCTGGGGTACGGAGGGTCCAGAAAGCAATAGGACGACCGCCAAACTGAGTGAACCAGCTCTCAAGCTCTGACTGAGTAGTGTCATGGGGAAGACCGCTCATGTGAAGAACCTTGCTGCGCTCGGACAAAAAGGCGCGCACGTCAGCCCTGGCATCCATGGGTTTGGTAAGTACGTCGGGGTGGTCTTGAGGTGGCTGCGACTTGCGGATCAGGCCACGGAGAACTCGTGCAAGTGTGACGGCCTCCTCCATTGCCCGCCGCGGCGAGGCGGGGGCGAGGGCTTGCAAGTGAAAGGGCAGGTTGTGTTTGATGGGCGCCGACGATTGGACAGGCTCCACTTCGAGAGCCGCACAAATGTTGGTCAAGGCGCTAGAGCCAAACGGCAACGACTCTGGGTGATGTGCCTGCCAGCGCTGGTATTCAGTGCGTAGGTCGAATGTACGGGAGTGCTGGAGGTATGGGGGAAGAACAACGGCCTTGTCCCTAGCCTCGCGCGGCAGCTGTACGCGGAGGTCCCACGAGTCAAGAGTGACAAAAGCAAACTCGAGATTCTTGGGGGCAATGTGTTCGGCGTGGAAGTTGTTGAAGCGCTCGATGGCATCGCGGAAAGAGCCAGCGTTGCGGACCTGGTCCCAGGTGAGGGTTGTCAAGCTCGCTGTGCAAGCAAGGATGCAGGGTTAGCCGAAGCTCGTCGAGGTGAAGAAGGGGGTGGGGAGCGAGGGAGGCAAGTAGGCAACAGGTAGGGGAGAAGGAGCAAGACAACGTACTGCACAAGGCTGTGATCGGTGTGTTGACGGGCTTCACGAGGACGGACTCGCGGTGTAGCTGGGAGTGGATCAGCAATTGGGGTGCGGGATTGGGATGGGCAAGCCCACCTCTTCGCACGACTTTGCATCGAGGAGAATCCAGCCGAGCTCAATGACCTCTGCTGAATCCTTTGTCACGTAGACGCCGTGCTCGTCACATGTCGTAGCTACGTGAATGACGACGTAGCGGTCGAGATTGGCGGCCTGGGGGCTCGGGGTTGGCTGGGACGCCATAGCTGTCTGTATTTGTCTGCGAGGGTTGCACTGTCAGTACGGGTGCCTCTGGGGTGGTCCAGAGGTCGGTCGAGACTGCGGCGAGGGTGGCTTGGGCAATTGAGGTGTTGCAGCGAAGGGAGTCGGAGGTAAGAGGCGGCGTGGGTGGAAGTCGCTCGCAGCGGGTACGTCAGCGGGGAGGTGAATACGGATGAGGTGAGGCGGGGACAGGTGACTGCTGCTCACTGCAAGTGAAGGGGAGAACAGAGCAGAGCCTCGAGGTGAATGATGGAGCGAGGGTAGAGGTGACCCGGTGAGATGAAACCAGGTGCTCTGTGATGGGGACGGACGACCTGAGGCTCCGTGCAATGATGCCGGAAGATTTCTTGACGTGGATAGCAGAGCTAAGGGCACAACGTCGAGATCTTGGCGGGAGCTCGAGTTTAGTGTCGGACGTGTCACTGGGAGCGCATTGGGGGATATGGGCTTTTTTTTCCCTGATGCTGTTTTGTTTTTTGCGGGTTGCACGGCTATCTCGCGTGTTGCTGTGTGCCTGTATGGTCCCTGGACGGGTGCTGGCGGTGTTCCGACGTCGCAATTGGCAGCAATGGGCTCGAGAGTGTCGTCCCGGGCCCTGGGAGAGCATGTACACGAAAGTGTATAGGGTATATACATAGTTCATGGCTGCATGGCTGCATGCATCCATACATACATAGGAACAGGGCGGGATATCTGCAGCGACGTCGACGCTCATTGCCGGTCCCACGCGTGCAGCCAAGGGGAACCGGCGCGTGCGCGTGCTGTGCCTGTGTATACATACGGCCTGTATGTACAGTGTACATTGTAGCGTGCATCAATGTCGTCGCGTTTGAGTGCAATGGACACGGCGCCATGGTGAGAGCTAGAGATTGGGTAGGGTACTGTGTACATGCACACGCCCACGCCCACGCCCACGCCTACCCGAGCAACAGGGTCCGGCCATGGCTTGGACGGGGCAGCCCGCTGGCGTGTTGTCTCGAGAAGCCATGTTGGACCAGTGGACCAGTGGACCAGCAGAGCTGTCCTGTACTTGGGGTGGGCGAGAGGCGGCTAGGGGCCAAGGGGACAAGGGGCCAGCACATCATCCCGCTCCCCCTGGCCGTATGTGTGCGTGTGTGTGGCCTCTCTCCCACTCCCGCGGCGACGGCGACGGCGACGGCCACGTCAGCACGTGATCAGCCTCAACCCTCGTGCTCGCCCGTCCTCGCTGCTGTTTCGGCACAGGTGGCCGCCAATTTCACACGCCGCCAGGCTGGCAGGCTGGCAGTTGAGTTTGGAGGCGCGCGCTCACGACGATCAGCGTCCCTCAAGCTTTGCTGACACGGCCGACAAGCACTAGCCCTGTCAGCAGCGCCCGCTCGACGTGGTGTGCGCAACCTCTCCCAGTGCCCGTGGTGCAGCTGCTGTGAACCCCTTAAACGCCGCGCGCGCCCCCCCTTCTGCCCATCAAGAGATCCTCTGCAATTTATGCACTCCGCTTGTGGCATCGGGGACTTTGCATTGGCGCCTGAGCATCTACCACTGCCCACACGAGGAAGGCCCGTGTAGTAAATCGGGACCGCCTGCTTTACTAAGTAACCATGGCCTCTCGGCAACGCGGCTTCCTGTCTTCCCCGCAAGCTGCACCAAACGGACGCGAGTTAGTATTCACCTACCCACTTTTTGAAACAGCGGACAAAGAAACACGTCCACCCCCCAAATCTGCCTTCAGCCGTTGCTCTCCTCCATGCCGCTGTCCTCCTGACATCTTCTCCAGTTCCTCTCGTGGCATCATGGGCTTCTTCAAGCGATTCAGGCGTCACAAAACCCCAAAGAAGAGCGAATCCCATCCTCGCAACGACCTCTACGCCCCCGCCATCCCCGAATACCATGGGCCCGACCAGTTTGTCCGCCTGCCCGACAACGTCTTGCGTCGCATCTTTGAGCAAGTCTGCCCCCATTCCACTGACGAGACCCTCGACGGCAGCGAGGACAGTGGCAACGATGGCTGCATGAGCTGCGACATGCGAGACCTGGCCCACTGCGCCTTGACAAAGCGACAATGGTATGGTGTAGCTGCCGGTTTACTGTAAGTTTTGCCATTCTGCTGTGTCTGCATGCACATTGCGGCTGACCTGCCCCCCTAGGTACAACAGCATCCGCATTGATGCCGTCCACTACTGCGAGCTCGAGGAAATCTACGCCGACCAGCGCAGGCGCAAGTCGCGTAACGGAGATGAAATCGATGCCCCCACCGAGCGACTCCAGCAGCTCGGCCAGAGTGTCCGCGGCAACCAATACCTCGGCCAACGTGTACGCTTCATTAAGCTCCCTTACATGACGCGCGAGGCTTGCAAAGCCGACCTTGCGCGAACTGTGTCGGGCTGCCCTAACCTCGAGTACATTGACCTCCCAGATGGCTTCTACAGTGGCGACCAGTCTTGCCAGCTGCTGCGACAGGAGCTGCAGGGACGATGCCCACACATCAGGAGAATGAAGTACACCGAGGGTGGCGAACAGGCGCTCGAGTCGCTCCTCCAGGGCTACTGGCAAGAGCTCATCACCATTGAGCTCAACAAGATACACATTGAGCCCAGCATCTTGCGACAGGTCTTCGGCATGCTTCCCCGACTCAAGGAGCTTACCATTATCGGTGCTCCATGGCTGAACGATTCCACTTTCCACGATGCCCCTGGAATTCCAAATTTCCCTGCCTTGGAGATTCTGAGGCTAGAAAAGTGCCACACAGTGACTGCACACGGCTTGGCCCAGTTCCTCCATAACCCCATGTGCAGTGCCAGACTCCGAACGCTTGTACTCAAGGACTGTGCTGGCTTCCCAGTAGCATCTCTTCACGTTGTTTTGCAGGCAGCGGTCAACCTTCGGACATTAGAGTACACGGCCACGGTCTCGGCATCCCTTCCCCTGGACCCGATCCCGCCCATGAACTCGTACACGCTGCACAAGCTCAACTTTGAGGTCGTATCCAGCGCCGCCAACCAGGTCTACCCTCCTGCTGCGTCGTATTACCAGTATCTAGCCAAGTCGCTAATGTCCAACTCGCTTCCAGCTTTGCGACAGCTGTGGGTTCGTGATCCTGATTTCCCGGAAATCCTTACTCTTGCGCCACCAATACGTCCGTTCAGCGAGGCACCGCCACCCATGTTCAACCAACCGTTGGAGGTCTACTCCAAGGGTCTTGATGAGCTTGATTGGATCTTTACCTCCATCATGCCTCCCGAAGGCCAGCAACGACGTGCATCCATGTCTGTGGGCCGGCCACTAAGCAGCTACTCGGCACACAAGGGTCTTGGACCCCAGTGGGGCGGAGACGCCCGTAAGAGCATTGTAGTACCAAACGGGTTCGGTGGGTTCTTGGCCATACCTGCCGACAACGATGGGCGGCCAAGGAGCGCCGGCCATATGGCACCTAGCGGAGGCTTTGGACACGGCTACTCCAACTCGCTCGGTGGCCGAGAACCCAGCCCGCGCGCAAGCTGGATGACCCACGTTGGTCGCGAGAAGCGAGCCTCGAGGGCTGACTTGTGGCGCTAGTTTCTGTTCATTTTGGACACGCCAGCATCGCACTCTGCATCTATGTACTGCACCTCGCCTGCCCGTCTTCTTATTTACCTTTTTCTCTCTCTCGCTCACTTCGATTCTCTCTTCTGGATAGCCGTCCGAGTTCTTCTTTTTCCAACTTCTCAAACATCACCTTTGTAAGATACCAAGGAACCTTTTTTCTTGTTGTGTGTTTTTACTTTTGTTCTATTTTTGTCGGTTTAGGGTTGATGGAACACGGGTGCAACATCAGTACGAATTATGGCGACACCGGGCAGAACCAATGAGGGTCGGACGAAAATACCCCTGGTGAAAGGATGGAGTTTCCTTTGTTGGCCATGTGTGTGTGTACATAAAGAAACAAAGCAAAGCAAGAAAGAAAAATAGAGCGCTTGGTTGCGCGAGACTGGTCTCTCGTGGCTACTGAAATACCACCGACGACTTGTGCTTTTAGTATCGAGTGCCGCTTTGTTTTGGGGAGGGGGGGATTGCTAGGCGCACAGGGCCAAGGTTTGTGTTTGTGTGTGTGGTAATATTGCAGTCTGGTAATTCTCCGCTGGGGTATTACACGAGTGATTTCTCATTCAGGCAATATAGGCTGTTATAGTGACATACATACGACTAGTACTAAACATAGGCGGGGGTTCGTATCAGACACAGACTAGATATGTACGCATGGGGTTCATGTCACTGTCACCGTAGCCAAGGGACAGGCGTAGTAGGTAGTGTCGTGTGCCCTGTGTGGATGCATGCACAACATTGCGATCTGCAGGATCTTGTTGCATGCCGCGATCTGCTTTGGGGGCATTCATGCACACGCCATGACTACGTACGTAGCCGAATAGCGTGCTGTGGCTAAGGCATGGCGGCCAGGCGTCGCGTTTCAGGCGGACGTGTGGCTGGCACCGACTGCACTGACCGCCCCGCGCTGGTCAGGTGGACGAGTCGTCTAGCGCACGCGCCTGCGTACGGCCGGCCTGCCAGGTTTCAGTCCAGCCACTGACCGTTCTCGCCCTCTCAGGAGCACTACCAAGATAGAACGGGGGGTGGAGAGAATGTTTCGGCTACCTGCCTTGACCTGGTGATTGGATTCAGGTACTTTAATGTTAAAGAATTAAACGCCGCATTAGCCGTATTCCGCCTGCTGCCACTTGTACTTGCTTCTTCACCCTGTTCACATCGCCTCCTTCCCCTCACTCGCTGGGCGTCCTCTATGGCCGTGATTGTGCTTTCTACGTTCTCTACCTCTCTTCGCGCAGGCACGAGGATTCCAGTCGCACAGCATTCTCCCATACACCGCCATGGCCACTGAAGCAATGTCCTCGTCTGCTGCAGCAGCCGCAGCAGCAGCCTCGACGCAAAAGATGTCTCGCTATAGGAGCGTAAGGCGCGCCCAGGAACAGCCTTCCGCACCGCCAGGCCAGTTTTCGCAGCATGACCAGCCTTCGCAGGGCATGTCGACAATGCCTACTATGCCTGCAGTACCAGACGCCCAGCCTCAGAACGATGCGCCACTCAGCAGGAGCAAGAGCCGCTACCACCGCCGACCACCAACTTCGCACGCGACCAGTCCGCAACCTCCTCCCCGCTCCAACACCACGTTTGACCCTCCACCGCCCTTTTGCCCACAGTCGCCGCCGTATGCTTCGTCGACTGATGCCGACAGTTCCCCACAGCAGACATCGTATGCGGCCAATACCGCCCAGCGCCGCCCTCGTACGGCTAAACCTCGTACCCAAACGTCGCCCCTTGTCTACGGTCCACCGAGAGACCAGTCCCTCAGCGGCGATGATAGTGCGAGGGAAATTCTCGAAAAGGAGAAGCAGCGCCAGCGGCAGATGAAGGAAAGACATGACGCAGAGGCACGGGCAATGAGGCAGGCGCAACAGGCCGAGTTGGACAGGGCCGACAAGTTACGTCAAGAAGCAGAGGAAGCGGCGCGGCTACAGAAGCAGCAACAGCAGCAGCGAGAGTTTGAAGAAGCGGAAGCGCTGCGCCGGCAAAGAATCGAACAAAAGGCAGAGCAGGAGCGTGGGAGACGACTACAGAAGGCCGAGCCGCGAAAGACTTCGCAAAACAAGGACGAACATCAACGTCAGGCGGCACTAGCAAGGCTCGAAGAGCGGTCCCAAAAGCCACCAGTCTCACCCAATGCCATCTCGCCCCCGCGACAGCAAGAAGTTGGGTTTGGCATGTTCAAAAGGAGAAAGGACGAGGCTCTAGGCCTGGATGCTCCGGCGCAATTGTCGGCTGCACCACAACTCAGCCTCAGCCTCAGCCACGAGGAAGAGACGATCAAACCCGGTGGAGGAGGTGCGGTCCTGGGTATTGATGCGCCAACTTCAGCCGTGAATGCTGGTGACAGGGTATGTTGGCTGCCTCTTGGGCGGGATGAAGTGACTAACAACTGGGGCAGCGCGTTACGGTTGTGTGCAACAAGAAGCGCATTCAACTACCAGTCACACCGACCACAACACCTCTGGATCTGATCAAGTCTGCGTCGACTGTCCTCACAGACCCAATTGACGTTCGCACAGCAGTTATTTCTGAATATTTCACCAAAGTCAGCATCACGCGCCCGCTTCGCAATTACGAATATGTACGAGATGTTATGAACTCGTGGGATCACGACAACCAAAATGAGCTAACCATTATCGACTCGGATGTGGACGGAATCAACCAAGATGATTTGCTCGCATACAAAGTGCCCGAGGCAAGACCCGAAGGCATGTCGTGCTTTATCCAATACTCTTCGAGACCTGGCAAGTGGAGCAAGCGCCTCCTTACCCTGCGTCCCGACGGCCAGCTAGTCATGGCGAAGAACGAAAAGACCAAGGAAAAGGATCTGGAGAACATTTGCACGCTTACAGACTACGACATCTACACGGTGACGCAGCAGAAGCTGGCAAGGGTCAAGCCACCCAAGAAGATATGCTATGCGGTCAAGAGTATGCAAAAGTCGAACATTTTTGCCGATGAGTCGCAGTATGTGCACTTCTTCTGCACCAATGACCGCAACACGGCAAACATATTCTACCATGCTCTGCAGTCGTGGCGGAGCTGGTATCTCAAGTACCAAAAGGGCGAGGGGTTGAAGAAGAAGTCGCCGGCCATGCGCAATGTGTCTGGCAACCAAGAGGCAGCGCCGTCATCAGCGCATGCACGGGGTGAGTCTGTAGGATCACATTACCAGCTGGGTGCTTTCTCGTCGTTATTGGACATGGACAGTTTCAACAAGAAGCTAGATGAAATTGAAGTGCATAAGCCGGGCGAGTTTCCGGATGACAAGCCCTTGTCGAAGCTTGATAGCAGAGCAATCCATACGAGGAAGAAGTCGCTGCGAGTAAAGCAACCACCTCCGGCAACGTTGATCAAGAGTGCAATCGGCAAGCCCAACCCCTCACAGCCCACGTCTCGACAGACGTCTGGACGACGCAGCTTTGACGGCAAGGAAGAAGAAGCATTTACTTCTAGTGGGCTTCTAGGCCGGGGCTATAGCGAGCGCCAGGCTGCAGCTCAGGCTCGTGAGCAGCAGCAGGCGGCCGCGTTTACAGAGGGTCCATCACTGCTGAACGTGGGTCGGTTGGGTCAGGGCGACAGTAGTGTCAAACGTAGCACTTCAACGCGCAGTAACCACCATCGACGAACATCCAGCGACCTGCAACGAAGTGCTTCGAAGCGGGTACCTGGTATGCCAGAGCCGTTGATTGATCTTACTCCGCAGTACCGTCCACCACCACAGCATCTCAACAAGGGCAAAGGGTACAATCCGGGAGCGGGGGCCGGGCCACTTGTGGAGAGCGCAACGTCGATAGAAGAAGCAATCAAGGTCCCTTCGTCGACAGATTGGCGAGCGGGCCGGCCGGGAACATCACGCGCACATGGAACATATGGTGCCGGTGGCCACGAACGCACACGGTCGCTCAAGGGTCGTGGCGAGCCCCTGGCTGCATACACGCATAACAACCATGGGGCAGCGCCGGAGGATGCCAGCAAAGCATTTACGGGCGGAGGCCTGTTGTCTCGCGCGGGTTATTCTCAAGGCCCTGACGTGATCGGTCGAGGAGTCATGGATGGCAGCAAAGCCCGAGGCCCAATGGTCAATCTGAACCTGAACAATGAGTTTGCACAGGGCAGCTTGCTGGGTGGGATGCCCGTTGCTGCACCGGTGATTGATCGAAGTGGCAAGTAGGGTGTTTTTTTCTGGGGGAGGGGGGGCAAAGATGGGTGGTTTGCAGGCGGAACCACTTCCCAAACGGCACGTGGCGTCCTTTTTTTTTTTCTCTCTCTCTTTCCTCTTTCCTCTTTCCTTTGTGAGCGCGATTTTAGCCTGATATCCCTGCATAAATTTTTTCTTTCTCTTCCTTGCGGTTTGTTTCCCAACGTCGTCAGCCCAAAGGCTTGTTTTTCAGGTGGCGCCGATGTTGAGGCATGGTGGGGGTGTGAGAGGGATGCTTGGTATGGCCGAGCAGGCGAGGCTAGATAGAGTGGAAATATTGAATTGATATATAATGTTTGGAGTGATATGAGTCTAGACGCGACTAGCTGGAGACAGTGGCGGGTGAGAGCGTGAGGTGAGGGTATATGAGAGATTCGGTTGTCATGGTTGCATGGTGTTGTGCGCTTACTATACAGTACGTGTAACTATGTGTGTGTCCGACCAAGTCTCCGATGTCTCCGCCTCCGCCCAAGGTTGGGCCCACTCGACTGGCTGCGGAGAGGGTGGCGTGCTGGAAACTTCACCCCCCGTCGCGCGGGAACCCCGCAATCGCCGGCCTAATGACGAGACGCTGCAGCAGGCGGACGCAGTACCGCCTCGGCATATTAACTTCACAAAACGTGTACAGCAACATGCGCCACATGACAATTGCGACAAGAGAAAATGAAGAGACTGAGCAGCCGTCCGAACTGAGCGGCGCAAATCGAGACGGGATGGATCGGTCGATGGTGCGCTCCTCGTCTCATTTCGTCGACAAACTGTTGAGTTGTTGACTCGCGCACACTCGCCGGCCACGCTCCAGCCTTGCCCTGCTGGGCGCCAGCCGCGGGGAGGGAACATGCTAGTAGGGAGTGGGTGGGTGTGTACACAGTATGTACATGTCCATGTTTGTACATGGGTGCACATGTCCTCTACTCACATGTCGCGAGAATTGGGTACTGTGCATGCCTTGCCAGTACCATGTGGGCTAAATTGTTACTCTAGTTTGCTCGCGGCCAGCAAATAATATGGGCAGCGTCATGGTGACTGCAGGGCCAGCAACGACGTCACCCGCACCTAGCGAGCAAGTCGGCTGGGGAGCTCTGACCCGAACATCCCAACCACCCTAAACCCTCCCCACGTCGGGGTCTCCCAACGCTCAAGCTCTCAAAACAATAAGCGGCCCACCAACTGCGAGCCCTTGGCGCTGCTGCAGGGCATGTCTGCTGGGACCACGCCAACCGCTATTACCTCGACTTTTTCCTGTCAATTCTGCTCTCACACACTCTTACTTTCATCAATTGCTCCCTCTCTTTGCGGCTGCACCACCACATCTTGTTGCAGACCCGTATCGCCTATTCTCTCCCCACCACCCCCGGCTCAGTAACCCAACCGCCCGTCTAGCGCCGCATCCTGCAGCAGTCTAAGCCAAGTACCGAGCTCCAGCTCCATCAGCCCTGTTCCGCCTCTCCTTCTCAATCTCTTCTCTCGAACAGTATTCTGAATCTGCCATTGTGTCTCTCCCTCCTTCCATCTGACCCCACCACACATTCACAATGGCCTCGGGAGCGCGAGACGTTCAGAACCACGTCCTGTTCGAGGTTGCGACTGAAGTCGCAAACAGAGGTAGCTCCCCTCCATCCTGGTCCCATGACGCAAAACCCTAACCAGCTCCAGTCGGCGGCATCTACTCGGTCCTCAAGTCAAAGGCCCAGGTCACCACAGCAGAGTATGGCGCTGCTTACACTCTGCTCGGTCCCTGGAATAGGGCTTCGGTAAGCACCATGCTTGCTCCCTGCGACACTCCCTGCTCACAAGTCCACAGGCCGCCGTCGAAGTAGAACCCATTGTTCCCAAAGACCCTGCTCTGCTGGCCACGATCAAGTCCATGGACGAGCGGGGCATCAAGACGCTATACGGACGATGGCTGATTGACGGTGCCCCACGCGTGCTCCTCTTTGACACTGGCACTGGCTACAGGTGGCTCGACGAGTGGAAGGGCGACCTCTGGTCTTCGACTGGCATTCCTTCGCCTCCTGGCGATTCCGAGACCAACGAGGCCATTGTCTTTGGCTATCTCATTGCTTGGTTTTTGGGCGAGGTAAGAAGCAAACATGAAATCAGCCTTGGTACATTTGCTAACTGCTCTTTCAGTATGTCTACCATGAGAAGCAGCGAGCTGTCATTGTCCAGTTCCACGAGTGGCTGGCAGGTGTTGCGGTGCCCCTTTGCAAGAAGCGCCGCATCGATGTGACCACCATTTTCACAACCCACGCCACACTTCTCGGTCGCTACCTTTGCGCTGGCTCAGTCGACTTTTACAACAACCTGCAATACTTTGACGTGGATGCCGAAGCAGGAAAGCGGGGTATCTACCATCGTTACTGCATCGAGCGGGCTGCCACGCACGCTGCCGATGTCTTCACAACCGTGTCCCACATCACTGCCTATGAGAGCGAGCATCTCCTGAAGCGCAAGCCAGATGGTGTATTGCCCAACGGTCTCAACGTCAAGAAGTTTTCTGCAACGCACGAGTTCCAGAACTTGCACCAACAGGCAAAGGTCAAGATCAACGACTTTGTGCGCGGACATTTCTACGGTCACAATGACTTTGATCCTGAGAACACGCTCTACTTCTTCACAGCTGGTCGCTACGAGTACCGGAATAAGGGTGTGGACATGTTTATCGAATCACTGGCACGACTGAACCACAAGATGAAGAGCGAGAACTCCAACATGACGGTCGTTGCTTTTATCATTCTGCCCGCACAGACTACTTCTCTTTCGGTCGACTCGCTCAAGGGACAGGCAGTCATCAAGGCGCTCCACGACAGTGTGAACAACATTGCCGAGAATGTGGCCAAGAAGCTGTTTGAGCGCTCCCTGACTTGGACAGAGGGCTCGGAACTCCCTGAAGACAAGGACTTGATCACACCTGCTGATAAGATTCTGCTCCGCCGAAGATTGTTCGCTATGAAGCGCCACAACCTGCCACCTATTGTCACTCACAACATGGTCAACGATGCCGAAGATCCTGTGCTCAATCAACTGCGTCGTTGCCAGCTCTTCAACCACCCCTCGGACCGTGTCAAGGTTGTTTTCCACCCTGAGTTTTTGAACTCGGCCAACCCCGTACTGCCCATGGACTACGACGACTTTGTCCGTGGAACCCATCTTGGTGTATTCTCATCTTACTACGAGCCATGGGGATACACCCCAGCCGAGTGCACTGTCATGGGTGTTCCAAGTATCACAACAAATCTGTCTGGTTTTGGTTGCTACATGGAGGAGCTGATTGAGAATGCCCAAGACTACGGTATCTACATTGTAGATCGGAGAATGAAGGGCGTAGACGACTCGGTCAACCAGCTCGTCGACTACATGTTTGAGTTCACAAAGAAGAGCAAGCGCCAGCGCATCAACCAGAGGAATCGGACAGAGCGTCTGAGTGACCTGCTCGACTGGAAGCGCATGGGCTTGGAGTATGTCAAGGCTCGACAACTGGCGCTCCGACGAGCATACCCTGCGGCGTACGAAGACGACGAGGAGCCCGACTTCTTCAACTCGCAAGACGTCAAGATTTCCCGGCCTCTATCCGAGCCTGGATCGCCCCGTGAGCGTTCAGGTATGATGACTCCTGGTGACTTTGCCTCGCTGCAAGAAGGCCGTGAGGGACTGAGCACCGAGGACTACATTGCGTGGAAGCTTCCGTAAGTGACGAATGATTACAATGACTAGCGACGGACAGTTGCTAACAAACGTACAGTGAAGAGGAAGAGGCCGACGACTTTACCTTCCCGCTTACCCTGAAGACCAAGAGCAAGCCCAACTCTGGCGCAACCACACCTACCTTGCCTGCTGCGGTAAATGGAACGGACTAGACATCTGTTGTTGATGTCGTTTTTATCTACCAAGTACAATGACGAATGAGTACGAAATGAAGGGAAATTGCATGAAACGTGTCCATTGTTTTCGTGTCCGTGGTTTTTGATTTAAAAGACGCGCAAATGGATGCATGTATTTCAATGTATAAGGTGAAGAGAAGTCGCGTGTGAGAATGTTGCATGTAGTAGTGTTTTGATAGCGAACGTCGTACAAATTTAGCCATTACTCTTTGTATGTCATTACGGGATGTAAACTCTGCACTCCTACCGTGACATATCAGTTCACGAATAACATGAGTTAATACTGCTAAGTGTTTGTCTCTCTCTCTCTCTATACTGCGTACGAAAGGAGCGCAGTGCCAAGCCACATATCGATAGCATCACGTGAGTCCTCTCAGAGTTTCCTACCTTAACCCTAAGCCTAACCCTAACCTCATTTCCAGATTGCGAAAACTTAATACACAATTTCCTGTCATTATGGCACATACGACCATTGGAAACTGAGAATTAGGCATCCCGTCCGATCTGCCCTATACAAGCAGTTTACCGGCGGATTAGTAGTTAGGTGGGTGACCACTAGCGAATCCCCGCTGTCGTATGTTTTTTCTTTTGCAAATGTAATGGAAGTATTTTTTTTCCTTATAAGCAGAGTAGCATATAATGAGTAATGGTTGCTATACATTGTTCGACTAGAAAGTGAGCCAGCCGCGAGTTCGGTCCTGGGCTTCGGCGCACTTAATATCCTGCTTCTTTATGGCGGAAATCATTGCACCTATGATGTGAAGCAAGAGCACAGCACGATAACAGTTAGGCCTCTTGCATATGCGTGGCGTTATTGTCAGCGCGTAGTGTTTTTTATGGATTGGCCCACGCTGCATTTGGGCACTTAGCACGCGGCTCGTCGCCTGCCAACTCCGCGCACTCCCCCAATACTTAGTCTTATATCATGAGACTGACTTCCGCAGCAGTATCGATCTTCATTCATTGCGCAAGTGCCAAAACCGTCAATTAACACGTCATGACGCCGGAAGACCTTGACACCACAAGCTCCTTGCAATTCGTTATCAGAGATGATTCACTCTATCAGAGGCAGAAGCCATACATCCTGCGATATCAATCAGAAGATACACCCCAATCAAACATAAGGCTCGAAACCGTCGATAATGTCCCAATATTACAGATGCGCACCCGAGAATTTTCGTTCGATCAGAACGGGTTCCAGCTGGTGAACTTCAACAGCAGCCTGCGTTATACTGAATTCGAAGACGTATCCTTGATCGAGACAGTCTATTTTCGCGAGATCAGAGAGGTAGTTCGCACAATAGTCAAGGCACAAGACGTGTTTGTCTTTGACTGGGCAGTATGCGGCACCTGCTCATTGCTGACACTCATCATTACATACAGTGCTAACGTGCGAAAAGCTTCGTAGACGTGACCCAGTATTCCCAGCTCTGAACCATACGTATACATCTCAACAGCCTATTCCAGCGGTGCATATCGGTGAGACTAAGATCGAGAGTACCTCATGCCAACGAACTGACCTATAGACTTTTCACCCAACGAAATTGAACGACGAGTCCGACAGCTGTTTGGAGAGAAGGCTGAGACCATGCTCAAGCAACGACATCGTGTCCTAAAGTAAGACAGATCGATTCATATAGAGCAGACACAAAGACTGACAATCTGTAGTACCTGGAAACCGCTAAAAGGTCCTGTGCGAGACTGGCCACTTGCTGTATGCGATGCGGCAACAGTCGACGTACGCAACGATTTGCTTGAAGTCGACGACGTACTCCCATCTGAGTATCTAGAGGTTCTCAACGTCCATTACAATCCACGACATGAATGGTACTACGTCCCAAATCAGGAATCGGACGAGCTTCTCATATTCAGCGCTTACGATTCGAGAAACCCGGATGGTATGAGAGTTCCTCATTGTTCATTTCCATTGAAAAACGCAGGAGATGGCGTTGAAGCACGAGAGAGCATTGAAGTTCGCCTTATAGCATTTGAACCCTGAATACTGAAGACTTATCCATTATGCGCATAGGAGACATCCGCAATCAAAGCTAGCTACTCTGCGCTAATGACAGATGATGGTTCGCAACTCAACATATAGCTCCTTTACAAGCTTCCAATCTTCGTGGAGCGCCACAAGCTAATCTGTTCTACTTCCCGATTTAAACGTTCGGTAATCCTCAGCTACAGCCAGCCGTATCACGATTGTTTGACTTCTTGGACGAGTTTAATGTCCATATCATAGATGCGGGGGTTGAAGTTGAAGGTAGCACCACCGCCTGAAGCTCCAAGATGAAGTCCTTTCGCTCCAGGTATCGTACTCGCGGCGTCGTTGCTGCTTTTCGCGACATTTTGCTCAAGCCATGCCTGCTTCCAAGGCTGCTCTCTTTTGTCTTCCGTCATAGTGGTTCAATACCCTCTTTTTCGCGCTCAGGTCGTTGTTTTGATCTGTGTGAGATCAGTCAGTCATCCAGAATAATGCAACTATAGGACTGCCTACCGCAAAATGTTGGTCTGATGAGGAATGAATTCAAAAGTTGGAGAACCAGGTTAGGCTTAGAGATGTAAGACAGGTAGAGGAAATGAGTCGAATTTGGGGCAACAAGGCAAATTTAAGGCAACGAGACACAGGATTAGCTTGCGCCGTCACAAGGACAGTTGTGAGGGCAAATCGCAAAGGAGTATGCAGCCACAAGATGTGGGCAAGATAAGGTGTGTCTTGGATAACCAATCAAGGATGGATGTTGCCACTGCGTTGGCTTACCCCGCTGCAATCTGCCTTAAGCCTGCAGCGCTTTTTAATAGCATAGTCTTCCTATCGAGCTGAGTGTACCTGCGATGTGCCAACCTCTTTCGTTGTCTGCGGCTAGTCTGTGAGGAGTTTCAAGACCTCAAATGTCGGACTTGCTAGTTCGGCACTCCGATGCTCTCGGAGATCAGGACTCCTATGACATTACGTAAGGTACCCTGACATACCCATTTCACAATTCGAGTTGCTGCTAAAGTCGCTAGTGTGTTAATAGTACACGATGTGCTATCTGCGGTACCTTCCTCACAGGCTGCAAGTCTCGTAACTCGCGTCAAAGACCTCCTTGGGCATATACATGAGAAAGCACGGATAGCTGAATTTGTGTACTCGATACCACAACACCAGTTCACGTGGTCAGTACTGGCCGAAACTGGTGGTGTTCTACTGGACAATTGGTTGCTCAAGGCGAATGACCTCCAGGTACAGCAAAAGGGGTCTGGAACAGCCGTGTGATCAGAACTGATAATGTACAGCTTGCAGAATGCCCGCTGATCATTCTTTCTATCGGTCTAGGTGGCATTGTTGTCAAGAGTGTTAGCATCATATGCCTCCACATGTGGATGTGTAGATAACGCTGACTTTCAAAGGCGGTCTCTATACTATACGAACGGCTGTACGACCCGTCTATGCAAACTCTTGCTGATGCGCTGAATGGCCTCGTGTTTCTCGGCACTCCACACCCAAGTTATCGAAAATCCAAGAGTAGTAAAAAACTGGACACAGTGGTGCTCGCAATGGGCTGTTTCCCGAGAAAGAACCGAGAAAAAATTGCTGAAGAAGCTGCCATCATCTCCAACATATCGCAGAAATTCCAGGATTCAACATTTCCACACGTTGTGATTACCGGTTACGAGCTGCAGTCCACCAAGGTTCAAACGGGCCTGCTCCGATCACGAAAAGAGGTGGTAGGTAGTCTCCGCCAGTTTTGTTCTAGTGTATAACGCTCCCCTAACTACCAGAAGATTGTAGACCAGGATTTCGCGGCTACCGGAAGTCGGTCAGAGCTTCTTGTGCCCATCGACGCAGACCATGATTCGATAGCAGATATGCAGATGGGAAGTGCAGTCTATCAGGAAATTCTCGCACTCGCGCAACGGGTAGCTTCATCAAACAGGGGAAGAAGAACATCACACCGAGACTCGTCGCAAGGTAAGTGAACGAGCCCCATCATTTCCAGCGGCTAACAGGCCTTTTCTATTCTAGGACGTGGTCCAGATGTAGCATCGTTATGGGCCAGTTCAAAGGCTCCCTCACGACTCGCTCCTGAACCTAACGTCGGTCGCGACAACAGTCCAATGGGGGCCACTAACGGCTCTACTGATCCAGGGTTTGAGATTATCGCGGGCAAACCGGGCCCCGTAAGCAGAACTATGACTCCTCGTCTCCCATGCTACATGTTGCAGCAAAGAAAGCTCGCTGGTGAATGTTTTGGCCGATCGGATATTGTTCAGCTGCTTCGAGAAGCCCTCCTTCCAGAATTCGCCCAAAGCGGATCATCACAAAGAGCAGAGCTAAAAAGCTTTGCACTGTATGGCCTAGGTGGTGTTGGAAAATCAGAAATCGCTATCGAGTTTGCCATGACCTATAAGGAGAAATACGACGCAGTTTTCTGGGTGAATGCGGATACGGAGCCGAAGCTAGCGAGTAGCTTTAACGAAATTGCTGTCGAGCTCAGTCTCTCTGAAGATGCCGATGCCGGTAACCAAGTTGTGAGCAGAGATAGGGTGATTGAATGGCTCACGAGACCGTCAAAGCGACCGAGAGACTCAGGTACCGAAGATACACATCCTTCCGTTGAAGAGTATGCCAAGTGGCTGCTCATATTCGACAACGCGGATCACCCGGAATTTCTTGTGGAATACTGGCCAGTTGGTGGTGGGGGATCTGTTTTGGTTACCAGTCGCAACCCATTGACAAAAAGTCACATTTACATCAGAGACGGTTTCCATCTGGAAGGTCTAAAATGCACTGATGCAGCAGCGCTGCTGAGGACGCTTACTGATAACGA
Organism: Bipolaris bicolor; assembly: GCA_026262445.1. Classification (NCBI taxonomy): domain Eukaryota; kingdom Fungi; phylum Ascomycota; class Dothideomycetes; order Pleosporales; family Pleosporaceae; genus Bipolaris; species Bipolaris bicolor. The sequence goes on from JAODYD010000002.1 coordinate 392,127, forward strand.
CAAGACATCAGATATTGCAGCGTCTGAAACTTTAGCACAACGGCTCGGCGGTCATCCTTTAACATTGACTCAGGTGGCTGGAATTATCAACCAGAGAGATTTGACCATTCAAGAGTTTTTGGATCTGCACCAATGGGTACAAGTATCTACTGCTTCATCTCACGGGGACGGCGCGATGGACGAGTATAGGAGAATGCTGTTGAACGTTTGGGCATTTGAAGACCTCGAACCTGCCACTCTACGTCTGCTGAATCTCCTCGCGCAAATGGACCCTGACGGCATATCAGAATCCATATTCGAGGATTATACGGGAAAATCTGATCTGAGTGAATATCCCATCGACAAGGTTTCGTTGGAGGCATCGAGAACGAAGCTTCTCAGGTCATCCTTCATCCAACGGGATAAAGACAACAAACGAATCACCATACATCGACTCGTGCAAGATGCGACAAGAGCCAAGATGTCACCAGAGACCTTGAGCTCTGTATCGTCGTCCTTGACGGCCTTGCTCACAGCTGCTTGGCCCACGTCAGATGTTCCTTTCGGACACGAGACTGCCAAGTGGAAGGCATGCTCGAAGGTATTGCCACACATTCAACGTCTTATAGATTTGCACAAGGCGAGAGGTTTCGAAAAGGAAGCCTCTCGCTCCGAAAGGTTGGCGTTTGCAAAGCTGGTCTTAAAGGCAGGATGGTATGCATTGCAACATTGAATTCGTACTGAAAGGAGGTATTAACTCTGACATGGCAGGTTTCACAACGAGAAAGACAACTTTGGCGAGTCGGTTCCTCTGCTACGCTATGCGGAGACCTTGTGCCTCGACGACGACTCCGAGTCCAAGGCCGTGCTCGCGGACGTCGACTTTTGCCTCTCGTACGCCACTTCCTGGATCAAAGACTACAACGCTGCCTTTTTCCATGCTGAACGAGCTTTGTCGTACCGGAAGCAGGCAGCCAATGATTCATTTGCTTTGGCAATGGCATATAATCGCATGGGCTACTACTATGGGCAGCGAGACGAATATGAAGCCGCGCTCGAAATGTTCCGATTATCCATCGGAACCTATGGTCAACTAGACATGTATCGGGATGGCTCGCAGAAAGCTATATTCCCCAGTATCAATGCTGCCTTTGTACTCTGCTCTCTTGGTCGACTGCAGGAAGCCGAGGCGCTGGCTACAGACTGTCTCGCCTGGTCGGAGCAAAAATGGGGCCGGATGAATGTGAACTCGTTCAAGTGAGGTTTCCCAGCGTCATGCCATACTATCTGGCTCGATGGCTAACATAAATCTTAGGACCGGGTACTGTATGCAAGTGTTGGGCAATATCCGAGCTTCACAAGGGAGGTGGAGCGAAAGTCTCAAGCTGCATCAAGATACGCTTAGCCTCTATCGCTCAGCAATGGGTGCCAAACATCGATACACTGCCAATGCTCTCATAAAGGTCGCACAGCACTGCCTGAGGCTGGGCCAAAATGTCAAAGCAGAGTAAGTTAAAGCACTCAATAATGATTTCTGCCGACTAACGAAACGTGTTTTTTTTTGCTGCAAAGGGAGCTGATCGATGATGCTCTGGACACGTGGAGCGATCGTCCATATTGTCTCGAAGAGAAGGCAAGAGCGTATCATTTGAGGGCAAGGGCTTGTTGGAACCAGAAGGATGCTTTCAAAGCTAAAGGGTGGACGGCAAAGGCAACACATGTCTACAGTATTATCAAGAAAAACAGTCATGTTTCGACTAGTACCGAGGATTGGGACGGAATCTATGAAATGCTGGTCAGCTGCTTCGCAAGATGATACAGAGGGTAAAAGGATGCTTTTCGGTTGAAAGCCATACATGGGGGGTTTTTTCTTTTGTAACAAACCCAATTCAAATCGTTCATACAATCGATTTCCATTGCGCGCTGATTACATACTCGCCACATGCAAGCTATTCTTGGATGTATAAAGCACGCGGTAACTCTCTCGTTGAATATTCTGTACGGCTTGGATAGAGATCTGTTCTATTGTACCGATTTCTCAAGGTTTCTCTGGAGATACTCGGACCAGCGGCGCAGACGCGGCTCTATCGTGCCCCAAAAACAGACGGCGAGGGAGATGAGAAAGATTGGAGCTGTTACGACGAACCATAGCCAGACGCTCATCTTTGGACCATCTTCTCCCACAAGTTCTCGTACATTCATGCCAAAGAACGAAGTCGTGAAGGACAAGGGAATGAAGAAGAAGGCCAGAAGCGTCAAGCGGCCCACGATGCGTGCCTGGGAGATGGCGTTACGCGATTCCTCCAACATAGATTGGTTCATGAGCGACGTTGTGCTATCCGAACATCGTTTTGATAGTGCTGTTACACGATGAACGAGATGATCGTACCCCTCAAGCAGGTCGCGCGCCGTCTCGTCTGCAATCTTGACGTGCTCTGATTGAGACGCTACCGGCCAATTTCTGTTCTTGCGATTCTTCACAAAGGTGTGGAGGAAGTGCAGTCTCTGTAGCTGGGCATCAAGATGGGTCTTGGAGGTTTGCAAGTTGGACAGGCTGAGCGCTCGATCCGACAAGCCAACAACGGCGCATTCGTCAATGTTCTTCTCGATCAAATTCATGGCCTGATTCGATGCAGAGCATGAAAACCTAAAAAGCTCTGATAGCGCATAGAAAACGTCGCATCGAACGATACTAGGATCAAGTGTTTTCCCATAGTTTTCATGCATTGCTGAGACACTGTGAAAGCCGCCAGTCGTTCTTCGGTGATGACTGGACCCTGGCACGTTGAGCGACTCAGGACCAGGTACCGTAAGCGCCATTTTTGGATAGTGTTGGAAGACAGGTAGAAACGACATTTCCATAGCGCGGAGCGTGCCAGGAGGGTCCAGCCATGGCCCGACTTGACACGTGGTAAGGTCTCGACCAGAGTCGAGCCATATTATGGCTAATGTACATTTAGCAAATTGGGCCTAATGAAGTGTAAACAAAGATGACCTACTATCCCACGATTTACCCTGGCCTCTCACATATACCGACACGTCTTGTTCAATTGTGAAGTAAGTAGCGTCATGAATAAAAAACTTACGCACAATCGATTGGCCCGCAATATCTGTGATGCTCAGCTCACGCAGATAAGTGGCCATCTTATCAGCTGAGCGCTCTCGATCCTCAAGTACAGATAAGTTAATACCCGTATACCCCTTTTGCCGTTTCCCAATCGTGATTACAGGGAGGGTGAAGAAGTTGCTGGATGACAACGGAGTGGCCGGAAGATCAAAAGCATCGGGAGGTTGGATGAAGTTGAGGTGTCGTCGAAAGAACTCGGGGTCAACTCGATGGCGGGAGCCTATCAAATTTAGCCAGTCTGGGCTGGGGAAACCGCGAAGGAACAAAAGTCGACCGCATTCGCTCGCTGTATCGTATTGTGCATACTTAGTCAAACCATCATTTCCGCTTGTAAAGTTGGTCACTTTGTGATGATCGTGGTCGCCAAATTCATGGAGAGTGGCGAAAACGAATGCATCATCAACCCGAGTTGTTTGACGCGAGGCTGGCGGCGTCAAGACGCCGCTGCTATATGGGCGGCTCAGAAAATTTGCCAAAGGTAGGTAGTTTGAACCAGGGAAAAGCGTTGTCTCAATTGTCTGCCGAGAGTAATCTCTTACAGCCTGGGCATAGTTGGCAGGCGTGGCACGGTGACCTAGATGCGGCCCTGCATGAGCTTCGATGCTGCTTGCTTCACGTTTGCTATTGTCAACTTACGGGTGGGTACTTGAGTCATGACTATGGAGACAAGTACTGGAAAATGCTATTGTATGTTAGAAGCCATACACTAGGTCTTTCTTGCAGTTTATCTAATCACAGCTCTCCGAACAGGAGGCTGGCGCTATTCTTGTGGTGGCTGAGTTACCGCCCGCGGACGCAAGACAGCGTCATTGCTTCCGAAGGAAGCATTCCAGCCCAAACAGTAACCTATAGGAAGTTAGAATCGCACCCTTAAATTAGCTAAATAAAACCTGCTCTTGTTAGTTAAGACGTTCGAAGCACTCTTACATAAGCAATATTTAGATCACATAAGAATTGAAATCTAAAGTTGGTCCTTAGAGAACAAAGACACCCCTGCTTGCGTGCGCAAACGCTGGTTTCTGCGACAAGGTACTATGTAGAGTGCCTCTGTGTGACACGAGCCACCTGGCGATTGTTAATACTGGAAAAAGATGAGGCTGTAGAGCCGTGAAATATATATTACATGTAAATATTGCCAGAAATGATACATCCGACTCGTTCCTATTCTCCATCTCCGAAAATGTCAGTCCAGCTAAACCCCCCTCCGTCCCCACCACCAGCATCGCCACCACTTTGACCGTCCTGGCCACCCCAGAAGTCTTGATCCTGGCCTCTGGAGCCAAACTCAGGGTCTTGCGTTTCACCCCAGACATCTTCGCCAACTTGGCTTGTACCAGACTGTTGATTTGGGTCTGGCTGATATGGGTCGGTAGCCTGTGGTGAAGCATTATTTCCTCGTTGCTGTGCAGCTTCCCTGCCTCTTTGCATGGCTTCGTAGCCTGCCATTGTGGCAGCACCAGTGGCAGCGCCTTCTCCCACGCCTAGACCCCGAGCTGCAGCACCGACTTCACTGGCGATACCAGTTTCGCTGGCAGCTCCAACGGCTCCAGCTCCAGCTGCGCCTGCTTCTCCTGCTGCTGCGCCCCCGGCAGCTGCTCCGCCGGCAGCTTCACCACTACCGCCAACCCAGGGCATCCACATTGGCCACATGCCTCCTGAGCCGCTATGTCGGCTGAAGTAATCGAAATCGATGCTGACTGCTGTAGCAAGCATGACCGCTCGTTGATCGAGCGTCATACCTGGGTGCTGATCCAGTGATGGCCTGCTTTGTTCCCCAGTTTTCGAGATAAGATGTGCGGGTTCGTTTGCCAGTCCAGCAGCATCCATTCGCAGTGCGTAGACTCCAGTATCTGTGAAGATTTCCCGAGCGAAGCCACCAAAGTTACGATTGACAGAACCTGCCAACCGACCATCCTCGGTCATCAAACTAAAGTCCCAAGACAGAAAAGGTTCATCAACCCGTGCAAACTGGAGCATGCCAACTTCCCGTGTGTCATTCTCCACCACTGCGACTTCTTTTGAATTCGAAATGGGCAGGTCGCCAGATATTAGCTGCGGTGTCCCAGGTACAGCCGGGTCCTCATCTAGACCCCGCGCCACAAACAGGTTATACTTCCTCCTGAGTGGCGCCCATTCTTGCTCCGCAGCCCCTATAATCCTCATATCCTGCAACGGCAGGCTCGAAACATTTGCGCTCGTTTGATTCACAATGCTTGCCGCACTTGTACCTTGCAAGCTATTCGAGCTAGTATAAGCCGCGCCGTCCCGTCCTACAGCATCATACACGCGTATCCTCGAACTGATCCAGCTAAACGGCCGGTGAAATCGGAGTATCTCCTTCTCATCACGATCGAAGACATGCGTCGTGAAGCTCCGATGGGTTTTGAACATTTGTCTCGCGACTGCGTTGCCGATGCCGTGTTCCTGCTCGGCCAGGTATCCGATGTGGTTACCGTGCGGATCCATGATTACATAGCGGTTCGCCTGCTCGAATCCCATGAGGACGTTCATCATTTCGAGCTGGCGTTGCACGATAAGCGAGGAGTTGTCGAGGAGGCGCATGGCAGGGTGGCTTTGCTTGAGGATTGCATACGGATCTTCTGGCATGTAGACCGGCGTGATGAGATTGTTCTCTGAGTCAGGTGTGGTGGCGAGGGCATTGGATACTGCGTCGACTTTTGAGGAATCTTTTGGTGGCTCATTTTCTGGGATCCTGGTTGAGTAAGCTGAGGTGGGTCTCTGATATAACCAGTTTGGTCGGAGAATGTGAGATTTGATGACAGATGGTGTGCTTGTTTTACTGAGCGATTGAAGGAGGTGTCGTGATGGTCGGGTGGACCACCTCGCTGCTGGTAGCATTTTGAGGTATTAGTGTTACGTGTCTGAGTACGCAAGTATTTTACAATAAGTGTTGATTAGATCAGGCTGGTTCAATGAACGGATGGTGATGCCTGGTCGCTCTTGGGTGGCGTCGCAAAGGTTCCGAGAAGTCGCTCTCCTCTTATTATGTCATAACGACGAAGTCGTTCACCAACTCAGTCTAATAAGCAATCCCAGCAAACCTTTTAAACAAAATCTCGAAGTAAGTACTCAATTGCTGTGTGATGACATACAGACTCAGAAGTATAACCTGATAGCTGTCTAGCAATTGAATTGTCGTGAGAGCGGGCCCCGGCCAATCGGAGCGAGGCTTGGCGAAGACTCATCTCTAAACTTTTTGAGCTTTGCTCTTTCTCTCCACACACTCGCCATGACGCTGACAACGCTCATCCACGGCGCCATTACGTGACGTCGCAAAGACTGGGTAAGTCATTGATTCTTCTCCTTCTGCTGCTCGGGGTGCCAAACATTGTGCGACATGCTTATACAGCGTTGGTTCTGTGCGCTTGCACCCACAATCTGCTTTTTCGCACCCCGGAGCCATCTATTTTATGATGACATCTTTTTACTTATACGATCGCCGGCGCTGGCATTCACTTGACTGCGTTAGGCGATCGATGCTGTTTCCGTTACAATAGACTACAACGGTATCTGATATACATATACTCGCTGCGCGTTGAACAACTCGGTCCATGCATATTCGCTAATCACCGTGTAGTTTCCTCAAACATCAAGCTTCTGTCGCCAGACATGGCCGAAGCTGTTCAGCCTGTGCAAGCTGATGCTTCAGGCAATGCCCATCCAGCTGGCGCGACTGAACAAAATCAAGAGAAGCCAAACAACGGTGCTTCGAGGAAACCTCGTCCACGCAGACCCAACTACAATGAGATACATGCCAAACCTCTTCCAATAGATGTATATGCGCTACCTGCCTTTGTCCCTCACAACCCAATCTCTCTCGTGCGACTGGCCATCAGTCTCCTTTCGCAGTCTCTATGGCCACCCAAGTCACATAACGTTATCCATAAGGCCTACTACTCTGTAGAGACTCAGTCGATCCATGTCACCGATCCAGCTTCAATTCGAGCCCTCTGGGAACAGGGATTTTGGGGCAAGGGATCGCTTAGTAGAAGTGAACCGCAATGGCTGGTCGCGGAAAAGCGCCGACGGGGAGGACAGGCATCGAAGACTAGCACAGAAGTTACTCAATCTAGGCGTGAGGAGCGGAGGCAATTCAAGTTGGAACGAGCCAAGGCTCAACGTGAAGCTATTGAGCAACAACTCCGACAAGAAGGCAAACTGGTACCGGAGGCTACTGTCGATGAGCTTGTAGACGGCGATTCCAAGGATGCTACCACCTCTGACAGTGTCAAGGCTCCTGCTATAGATGAGGCCACAAACAATGTACTGGCAGAAGAAGAAGCCAACACTCAGCTTGAGGAAATTGATATCCCAGACTTGGAACACCTTCAGCTCACGCCTGAGGAGGCTTTCTTTCTGTCATATGTACTTGGTGCTCTGGACGTGGTCAACGTTGGGGCTACCGAGTCCAATGAGCAGTCGGAACCTTACCCAGCTTGGTACTTGCTCCGACTGTATTGTGCACATGCATCGACTCCCGACGACACGGCGGACAGTGAGAAGACTCTGACACATCTTCATACTGCATACATCATGAGTAAGGCCGCTACGCAAGTCGACTCGACCCTGTCGTGTGTCCCGTCTATCACTCCAGATAATCCTTTCCTACTGAAGTACGTCGTCTTCCACCACTTCCGCTCCCTTGGCTGGGTTGTCCGTCCTGGTATCAAGTTCGCTGTTGATTATCTGCTTTATATGCGCGGCCCCGCATTCACCCATGCGGAATTCGCAATCATGATCATCCCATCATACTCGGCTCCGTACTGGAACGAAAAGTCGGGTAGCGAGTCAAGAATCGCGGATCAGCAGCGCAAGGACTGGTGGTGGTTTCACAGGGTCAATCGGGTGCAGACGCAAGTTATGAAGACGCTCATGCTGGTCTACGTTGAAGTTCCGGAACCATGGGATACGAGCACTACAGAGTTGGGAGGATTCAAGGTTGATATTGGCACTGTGCTGAAGAAGTACAAGGTCCGAGAATTCGTGTTCAAGCGATGGAGCCCAAGTAGGAATAGGGATTGAAGTAGGTAGTTAAGAAATCCCTACTATATCCCAGCTTTTTGCCGTTCATCAGTGGGCTTTTCATAATGAATCGAATGAGATTGATCATCCAGGAACAACCAGTTGACATCTCTGATTTGCAGGCGATCATGTGTATCAGATGCATATGCTTGTAGCTATCCGCCATATACCAACGATATGGTATGATTAGAACCTGTTGAGGCTCGTACTGTATTCTGGCATCGCCTTCTTCACCCCAAACTGCTTACTCAAGATAACAAACTGACCCACAAGAATCATCTGACTCCACTTCGGCCTGTCCCCATCATAAATAGCATCATGCAGCAAATCCTTACACTTCTCCCACTCCAAGAACCCCAGCTCCTCCACATTCTCCTTCGTAATCAACCTCTGGAACAACTTATGCACCGGACCATCCGGCTTATACCTCACCGGCGCCGAAAACGGATGTTTCTTGCGCGTATACAGCTCCGGCGTGATAAACGGCTTCATCGCTTCTTTGAGAATCCACTTTTCGCTAAAGGAGCGCGTAGCAGGATCATAATGCAGCTTCACGGACGGCGGCAGCGCCATGGTGTACTCTGTCAAGCGGTGATCGAGAAACGGCTGGCGGCCCTCGACGCTATGTGCCATTTCGCAGCGATCACCGAGGACGGTGAGGAGACCGTTTGCGAGACTTGTTTTCGTCCAGATGTAGAGGGAGGTGTGGAGGGGATGCCATTTTTGCGCCATGAGCGCGCGGGTGCAGCCGTCGAGGGCGGAGACGGCTGTGAGGCGCTTGTCGCTCGTGCCGAATTCTTGGGGGACCCAGGGTGCGAAGAGGGTGTCGCGGAGGGAGGCGGTTTGCGTGAAGCCGAGGAAGGAAGTGTTGTTTACCTGGGCGCGGACGGCGGCGGAGGTGGAGAGGTCTTTGGGGCCAGAGGTTTCGGAGCCTTCGAGTTGGTTGAAGGTGGCTATGCGGTCGGCTTCTGAAAGCGTGGTGTTTGACCATGAGGTATCGGGTTCGCGAACGAAGTCGGTGAGTAGCTCGCGGTAGCCGGCGAAGTGCTCGTCTGAACCTTCGCCGGTCAAGACGACTTTGATGCCCGCGTCACTGGTGGTCTTGGATAGTAAGAACTTTCCCACTGTGCCTAGATCTGTCACGGCAGCTTCGTTGTGCCACACTGCGGTTTCGATATTAGCAGCGAAGTTCTCTTCGGTCATCTCGCAGTGATGCATTTTGACTCCTAGCCACTCGGCTGTTCGGCGGGCAATGGGTTCTTCGTCGTGTTCTTCGCCTATGAACTTGACGCTGAAGCAGTTCATTCGCTCGGATGCGGGTGCAGTGCCCAGTCGCGCGCCTTCAGTGTCCATTAGGTGCTTGATCATTCCTGCTATCGCACTGGAGTCGATGCCGCCGCTAAGAAAAACGCCAATTGGTACATCTGCACGGAGACGATCACGAACAGCGTCTAGAAGTCGTTCTCGAACACCCTTGATCATTTCCTGTTCACTTCGTGTTTCCACTTGTCGCTGAAGGCTGTTAGTTGCACTTCATCTTTAAGTGATATGGATTTACCTTGTCTTTGAACTGTATATCCCAATATTTGTATTGTGAGATGGTGTTGAATGACCTGTAAACCAGATAGTGACCAGGTAATATCTTCGATACGCCCTGGAATATTGTTCGTCCATCACAGAGCCAACCGACGTCTTTGATACTCTGTACATCCCACTCTGGTTTCCATTCAAACGGAAGGAAGGCCTTCATCTCAGAGGCAACCTAAAATTTAACGTAAGTTTCAAATTTCTTCTTACTAATGAAGGATATTCCTACCAGAAGTTTCCCGTCAAGAACAGTGTAGTACATCGGCTTGATCGCATACCGATCACAAGCAGCAATGACCACCTTCGCAAGCGAATCATACAAACACAACGAAAACTCTCCCCTCAAATACTCCAAAAACGACATCCCATGCTTCTTATACAACGCCAGCGCAATTTCCGAATCTGACCGACTCTTAAACTTATACCCCTCGCGACTCAGCTCTTCCCTTATCTCCTCATACCCATAAAGTTCCCCATTCACAACTGCATGCACCGTCCCATCCGCATCATGAAACGGCTGTTCCCCCTGCGGATTCAGATCGACAATTGCAAGCCGATTGTGTCCAAGCGCTGTGTATCACCAAGAAAAGAGAGACGTTAGTCACGTGGTCCATGTACAACACACCAGCAAACCAAACGTCACTCGATCCCCAAAAAACATACCCACGCGACAATCATCGCTAATCCAATGCCCATTCGCATCCGGCCCCCGATGCTTAATCGTATCCAAACTCTTTTCCAGCGTGGTGCTCAGCACCGCTCTGTTCCCAGCCAGCAACGGTCCATGACCGCGCAGCGCAACCGCACAAGTGATGCCGCACATTGAAGTATGTCGTTGGCGACTCCTGGGGTGTCCCAAAAGGAGAAGAAGATGTGTAACAACATTCCATATTTCTGGATTTGAAAGAAACTCTGGGGTTAGCGTTGGGGACAGCGGGGACGGCACAGCAATAGTAATGACGTGTGCGATCGATCGGAGGGCCCGCCGGGCTCCATGAGATGCGCTCCAGTTCCTGATAAAGATGCATTTGGCTTGTTGCTGTTTTGGGGCTTAGTGCTAGGCGGCTGAAGCGGGAGCCGCGAGGTTTCAGGCATGGGCGTACGTTGGTGTACCATACATTTTGGATTGCCTTATCTGGCGCGTTTTGCGGGGTAGGGATTCGATTGGTGAGGGCTCGGGTTTAGTGACGGCACCCCAATGCATGCACTTGGGCCTAGGGGTATGCTTTGTGGTGCTTGCCGATTGGCCTAGCGTACGATCTTTGTTGCTTGGGATCCGATCCGATCCAGGCTTGTTTCAACTTCGTTGTTTTCGTCTATCTAGGATATAAAGACTCTATACGCTGGCAATTTTCTTATGATGAGTACTTTTGGGGCTGTTGTTTTTCTGACTACATACCGGATATCTGAATCAAGCCACCTCTTGAGCCTACAGATTCTCACTCTCTAAAATCTTCTTCGTCATTCCCCTCATTTAAGTAGCAAACAACTCCTCCGATTCACCCTCACATATGATATTATCTCATGACAGAGGACAAATACAGAAATGCCATGTTCTTCCATGAACACCGTAGGTTGTTCTGGCCTCATGCCTTTCCAGGAAGCAAACCATTCTCAATCTCTATTTCTACCCGTAAATCCTATGCCTTTGGAAGCACCAAATAAACCACAACTCCACTACTACAACAGACATTTCCACTCTAAAACAACTTGCCCATTCAAACCACGAATCCATCAAAGAAACATCAACCATGAAACCCATCTCCCTCATCAAGACAGCCATCGCTATCCTGGGCTTTACTGTTGGTCAGGTATCTGCCGGCCCAATCGGATACGCTGTGTGCCAGGGAGGCTGTGCTGGAGTGGTGATGGCATGCTACTCTGCAGCTGGATTCACCTGGGGTGCTACACTTGGTGTGTCAGCTCCAGCTAGCATTCTGTTGTGTAACGCTGCTTTTGGGAAGTGTCAGGCTGCGTGTGCGCTGGTGTTGTTGGGGCCCACGCCTTAGGTAGAAAGGGGTGGCGGTGCCAAGCGGGTAATGATATCTGCATGGACCGCATATGGTATCCAGACTTCTTCGATATTGAGTGGAGTATCAGTTGGGGATGGTCTGGGTCCAACTAGACACATGGGTTGGGATTCACAGGAAGAAAAGGTATAAAGAATGAGTGGAAAGTATTTATGGATGATGTAGAAGCTGCAATGAATGAACCGCGCAAAGCGGAGTGTGCTTCTCTTTTCCCTCTACAATGGTATATGGTACGACCACTTGTCCAAACCACCGTCGCCATCTATGTGTACTCTAAGCTGAACTCTGAGATGCTACATTGATAAGGATTATGTGTCTCTATATCCAACCAGCGTTTCCCTTGTCAAGGTGCAGTGCTCTACTGGGCAGCAGCCTGTGCACCGCCCCTAGGACCACCTCGTCCACGAAATCCTCCACGCCCACGGCCTCGACCCCTTCCACCCCGTCCACCATCCAGGTTGGCTGGTGGAGGAACGTTGGAATAGTTTCGCGGTTGGAAATTGGGGTTGTTGGGGACAACACCCTCGGCAGGGTCGGTATTGTCGATAACGGTAAAGCCACCACGGTTGGCCTTGGAACCTCCTCGTCCACGGGGCACGAAATCTGCAGAACCACCTCGGAGATTACCGCGAGCATTGCCTCTGTTTGGAGCATGGTTCTGGTCCTGAGCGTGGTGACCGTTCGCCTGTCCGCCACGAGGCGCGTAACCACCACGGCCGCCACGAGGTGGTCCGCCATGGATGGGTAGGGTCTGCTGCTGACCCTGGGCTTGCTGAGGACCCGGGCTTTGTCGCGGAGCCATGCCACCACCCCGCCCATTGACGTTACCGAAAGCTCCTCGGTATGAGCCACGGAGAGGGGGTGGTGTATTCGCTGGTACCAGTTGAGGGCCTCCAGGAGCACCGATACGGGGCATGTTGTACGACTGTGGCGCTTGTTGCGGGCGTCTAGCAGCAGCAGCACTTGAGTAGTGAACAACCTGCTGATCAGTCATATTGACAACAGCAGTCGCTGGAACGGTAGACCCCCTAAACGGAGAGCAACGGTCGCCAAGCGATGTTCCGCTCATGAATGTAGCATCGAAAACAACGTCCAGCAATAGCACACGAGCTGTGCGTGTCTTGCCGACCACGGTACCCGATGACCCAATTGGCACTCTTCCAGAATCTTGTACGTAGACAATGCGATCACCGATGCTGAAAGTCTGGTGTCCCAGTCGTTGCTCTGCATCCGATGGCTTCAGCAAAGCAACACGAGGCACCTTTGTAACCTTCTTAGGCTCAACGTCTTGGGTGAGTGGGAAGTTGGCATCCGCGGCCTGCTCGATCAGCTTGACTGTGTCGGAGTCGAGCTGCTCAGCATCCAAAGGAACCTTCTCAAAACTCTTAGTTTGAACTTCCTTCAGCCAAGCTCCAATCTCTTTGACTTTTTGCTTCGCAATCTCAGGCGGGTAGAAATCGGTATCTTCCCAGCCGTCGCCTGTTGGGTTGTTGATGATGGCGGCAACAAACTCAGGAAACTTGATCATATAACTAGCGAGCAAAGCCATGGCTTTCTGGCTGTACTCCCATCCGTTGGCTGACTTTCTTGAGTAGCCCAAAACCTTGAGTTTTTTGGCTTCAAATTTCAAGTTCAGGCCAAGGTTCAGCTTGAGACCACTTGAGTTGACGTTGAAAGAGGAGGTGAGCTTGGATAGAGCAAGCGGCGGCATGTTGAGCTGCTTAGCCACAATGTACGATGGCAGGTAGGGAGTAGCCTTTTCAGCCATGCTCACAACCTCACGTCCGAAGTGTGGCTCTGGTTTTTTGAGTTTGGCTACCATGATCGTAGCCTTATTATCGGCATGACTAATGACTTGCAAGGGGCGACCATAGGCGTAGTCTCCAAGATAGAAAGCTCTAGCGCCCACAGGAAACTCTTCCTCAATGGGCAAAGCCTCCTTCTCCAAGAATCGAGCGTCTGGGCTGGCGACCTCATCAACAATGGTCTGGGTCGCATACTCGACCTGCAGTCCAGCGACCTCACCATACTCCTTGATAGTCGCACCCTCGTCAGTCTTGCGCAGTCCCTTGAGCATTTCCACGTGCACGAGAGACTCAACCTCTCCAATGTTGATACCCAGACGCTTGCTGTATTGGGTTTCGATGCGGTTCGCGGTCTTCTTCCAGTTGGAGATTTCTTGAGGTCCATGTGGAATAGCAACTGGGGCAGATGGGCCACTCTCAGGGAGTACATAGTCGAAGAGCTCATCCGACACCTTCACTACCTTTGCCTCGTGTAGGAATGGGTAGCCGACGTGAACGGCCTTTCCGAGCTTTTCTTGTGCATGCGACACTGACTGTCGAGGTGCAGTGTCCAGCAGTGTGATAACCATGCTCTCGTTTCTGCTGTCTTGCTGGAAAACGTTGACGCCAGCAAACTCGAGCTTGCCGTGGAACGGGAGGACCTTCAAACTAGGGAAACCTGCCAAGGCCTCTGCTCCAGTTTTTACACCATCCATGAGACCAATGTAGTATTCCAATCCTTCCATGGTAGGCAGATCGAAAATATTTTCAATACATTTGCAGTGCGGAAGATCTGGGAAGATGCCCGGTAGAGACGATGGGTAGACAAAATCCAGATCCTTCGCGTAGCTGAACTTGAGTGATACACCGAATGTGTTGCGGGCCTTCTCATCTGCAGTCAGTTGATCCTCCTTGGTAGCCATGGCCTTGAGCAAGCGGTCTTCCTGGATGAATGGGATTTTGACAACAGCCTCCCAATCCTGCTTTTTACCATTCATGTCCAGAGTGAAGTCCCTAGGATAAAAATCGATGATGGGAGAGTCCTCGTTCGTCATGAGGGGATGGTAGGCTTTCGGTACAATGCTCTTACTACGATCGGGCAAAACACCCATCAACTGTTGGTAAGGCTTGAATGGTTGACCAAGCTTGAAGTTGATATCTGCCTTGAGACCCCGCTTGACATCAGAGATCATGGGCGAGTAGTGGTAACCATAGTACCATGGCCACGATGCTACACCACGGTAGTAGTAATAGAGAACCCACTGCAGACCTTGGACGTAGTTCTCCGTCAGCTTGCGGAGCTCTTCCTCGTTGCTACGGTCCCAATCAAACTTGCTCTTGTAGTAACTGTTCTTCCAAGCTTCGAACTTTTCATCATACTTCTTCTGCATCTCGGATTGAGCAGCCTCGGGAGAAATGTCGACAACCTTGGCTTGCTCATATTTATGCACCACACGTGCAATGGCTTTGGCAGATTCGTCTTCCATTTCCTCGTCCTCGTCGGAATCGCCCTCGACCAGCTTCGGCGGGGCAGTGATTTGGAGATGACGATCGCCATCATCGTTTTGAACAGTCTTCCAAGGAAGATGGAGCTTATCCGCAAGCTCCTGGACGAATTTTCGGTCATCCGCTGACAGGGAAACGGGAAGATCGAGAGGAGCCTGCTCCTTCTTTCCCAAGTAGTTGTCCAACCAAGCCTTGACCTGTGAGAACAACTCCTGTTGTTGAGTAGTCATGACAATCGTGCCTCGCTTCGCGGTCTTCTTCATTACGTCTTCCTTTTCAAGGCTCTTACCCTTGAACCAGGCTGCGTCGGAGTTTTCAGATTCGAAATGACGGTATTCTATGTTTGAGAGCTCATCCAACAATGCAGCCAAGCGCTCCATGTTGATGACACCTCCCTCGTTGATATACCCTTTACCCTTGGGCAAAACCGTCTTGTAAACGTTGAACATGAGAGCCAAAGCGCCCTCGTTGATATGCAAATGCGGAAGATTTGGAAGGAAATCGTTACCAACAAAGAAAGCCATTAGGATAAAGTCGTCAATAACACGCTCCATGTCGAAGGGAAAACTAAGAGCGCCAGGCTCTTCCAGCTCCTGAAATTCGAGTTCCAAATACTCGCGAACTATGCAAAGATGCATGAGGTAGAAGTTTTGGTGCTCCAACTCTTTGGACTTGGTCTGGCTCTGGCGACCGAAAGTCACCTCTTCTCGCAGCAAACTAAAGTGGGGGTCATGGCTAAGCAGACCCAACATGATCAAGTCTGCATCAAGACCATACAAGCAATGGCGACGGTTCGGGTCGTACCCCGGCTGCGCCTTTGCCTGACGGATGTATTCCATGATCTTGTGCTCGCCCTCTCCGGGGACCTCGTGGCCTGACAAGACGACTTCCACGCCCTGCCAGTCAATGTCCTCGGAGACCTTCTTGTTGATGAAGTACTTGAGTTGCTGCGTGAGCTTCGCCATGAACGCCGTGCCTGGCGTGATGCAGTTGCTGTCGAACGCTTCCTCGGTCGGCATCTCAACGCCTTCGCGGATAGCCTTCTCCCGAGCCTTTTCAGCATCGAGAGCCGTTCGGAAGCGTCGCGCACGCTGCTGGTTCATCTTGGCGCGCGGGGCGACACCATCAATGGCCATGAAGAAGAGCTGCTTGGGCTTGATTTTGCCAAACAAGTGCTCGATGTAGTTGAAGATGCTGATGAACATCTGTTCTTCCGATTTGCGGGCGGTGACGCTGTCGGAATCGCTGTGGGTACAGTTGTGGATAATACCGTTCATATCAAGCTGTGGCTGTCAGCCTTGGGCGTCAATGACAGCATCAAGCCACTTACATAGAGACAGTCAAACTCAGGAATGCGGTTCTCGGCAATGAGCTGCGAGATGCCCGGATACCTTTCGGACATCCATCGAAAGAACTTGGGAACACCCATGGTTGCTGCTGTTACTACTGTCTAGTAATTGCTGAGAATAGATGGGCAAGGCGGCTATGCGACCGTTGTTTTTGCAGTCGGGCGGGGCGAATTGGACCGCAAAGCAGACAAAAAGAAGAAAAGCAATAGCGAAGAGAGGCGCGCAAAGGCGCTGAGGGGAGAGAGAGCAAAGGGTATGGGGTGGCGGTTCTCGACGCTGGGGTCTTCAAAGAGGGCAAGTCTAGATGACAGAGTCAATGGATATACTGACGGCAAGTGCCAAGCATGTGGGGCGCTAACGACGTGATCGACGCCCGGGTTGTCTGAACGCGAACTTTGGCATCGCGTCGTTGCGCCGGACTTTCACGCCCAACAACCTCCACGTACCGCGATAGGACGTGTATTTGCCACAGTTGAGCTTGTTGAGAACCTAACCACAATCAAAATGGACGAGACAATGAGTGGTAAGTTGCATGCGCCTTCACATATATTGTCCGCAGCAGTAGTCCGCCAATGACGCCAGGCGCTGGACAATTGCTAGATGTAGCTTTGCATGCCTTCACAAGCGCTCTCCGCTCACATGAACGAGGCATGGATACTACTATTTGGACTGAGTGCCAGCTAGAGCTTTGTCAGGGCGTCAACCAAATATGATTGCGTTTGCGACAGGCTATGAGCTGCGCATTACATGCTATCATCTTGACATGACTAGCGCACTGTTTGCTCTCCCACAGGCACGTTCTGGAGGATACGGAAAAGACATGAATTATCTGGTAGCACTCTTCAAATTGACACTGACACCGTCATCACAGACGCCCACGACTCGCATGAGATGGACGACCAGGAGCAGGTCGAGCAGAAGATTATCAATGAAGAGTACAAGATATGGAAGAAGAACTCTGTATTTCTCTATGACATGCTGTACGGTCGCGCGCTCGAGTGGCCAACACTCACCACCCAATGGCTTCCCGACAAGAAGCCAGTCGAAGGCACAAACATGAGCCAGCACCGCGTTATCCTCGGTACCCATACCTCGAACCAAGCGCAAAACTACCTCCAGATCGCCCACTGCGAGATACCCGATTTTCGCGAGCCCGACCTCTCGGAGCTCAACGAAGAGCGGGGAGAGATTGGCGGACACGGCAATGCCAAGCGGCCTTTTGACTTCAAGATCGTACAAAAGATTAACCACCCGGGCGAGGTCAACAAGGCACGATACCAGCCCCAGAACCCAGACATAATAGCATCTCTATGCGTAGATGGCAAAGTCCTGGTGTTCGACCGAACCAAGCACCCCCTACAACCCAAGGACGACTCAATCAAGTTCGAAGCCGAGCTCGTCGGCCACAGCAAGGAGGGTTTCGGTCTAAGCTGGAGTCCGCTCAAAGAAGGCCACCTGGTAACCGGAAACGAAGACACCACAGTTAAGACCTGGGACCTCAAATCCGGCTTCTCGAAGAGCAACAAGACGCTCAGCCCCACCGCCACCTACACCGTCCACACCGCAACCGTAAACGACGTCCAATACCACCCCATCCACAACTTCCTCATCGGCACCGCCTCGGACGACCTCACCTGGCAAATCCTCGATACCCGCATGGAAACCCACAAGAAAGCTCTCTACAGAAAAGAAGCACACGAAGACGCCGTAAACTGCATTTCCTTCCACCCAGAGTTCGAAAGCACGTTCGCCACAGGCTCGGCGGACAAAACAGTAGGTATCTGGGACTTGCGAAACTTTGATAAGAAACTGCATAGCCTCCAGAGCCACCGCTCCGACGTCATCGGGCTGCAGTGGCACCCACAGGACGCTGCTATCCTCGCGAGTTCCAGCTACGATCGCCGTATTTGCCTCTGGGATCTCAGCAAGATTGGCTCTGAGCAGACGGAGGAAGAGGCGGAAGATGGACCGCCTGAGCTGTAAGTTTCGAACACACCCCCCTTTTTTTTTGCGACGATGTACTAATCATAGAATAGATTGTTCATGCACGGCGGTTTCACAAACAGAATCTGCGACTTTGATTGGAATAAGAATGACCCGTGGCTTATGATGGGTGCGGCGGAGGATAACCAGTTGCAGATTTTCCGGCCCTCAAGGAAGCTTGTGGAGCCGCTGAAGAAGAGTGTGAATCATGGGGAGGTGTCGGATTGAGCTGGGTCTGTCTGTGATTTATCTTTAGCGGGAGGACGTAGCATGTCACGTCGTCAAGGAAAGGGGGCAAGGCAAGAATGATGAGATGGTTTGCTTGTACAAAGATCCCACCTCAATTCGAAATGCAGGAGGTAGCACGTCTTGCTTCCCATCAACTCAATCTTTTCAAAACGAAAGAGTAAGCAGGAAAATATGAAGGAAGAACAATCCACGATATCATCATTCAATAAACTCCCCATAGCTAAATAAACACAATCAAACAACCTCTCCATCCCTTCAATGCCCCAGCATCGCCTTCATCTCCCCAACATTCCTCCCATCAACAACCAGCACCCTCGCCCCCACCCCTTCTCCCCCTGTAACTTCCACAACCTCTTCTTCGCCAGGTAAAAGCGTGAAGTAATTTTTACTCCACATCAGCGGTCCGACATCTCTCCCCGCCGCATCTATTACATTCAGTCGTACAAACACCGCGGGTACCGGACTGGTATTCCTGAGCACCAAGCGGGCTAATACGTTTTTCCCAGGGGAAGAAGGCAAGGCGGAGACGGTGATGGTCGCGGCGGGAATACGCGATAAGGCGGAGTAATCCTCATATTTTGATATAGGGGTGTAGTACCAGTCCGACCTGGCCCAATCCAGGGTGTCGGGGGTGTGCGAGAGCCAGTATGTTTTCTTCACTATTGTGCTGTTTCCATTCTTAAGCTGCAAGCGGACTAGTACAACGGAGTCGGCTGTTCTGTTCTGCCAGGGAGGAAGTTTCGCTACTTCATACGCAGAGTTTGGTTTCGTAGTTGCAGCGATAGTTTGGCTGGCTATAGTCGTGCCGTTTAGTGTTACAATCTGCATGCTTATGATGCGTTGGTCAGAGACATATCCGGGGGTGTTGGGGATGAGGAGACGATTGACGAGGGATACGGCTTGGGTTTCGTAGTTAAGAGTGAGAGTTTCGGGGGTGCCGAGGGCGTCTTTGGTGCCGAAGTAGGCGCCTGCTGGGCGGAGGTAGTAGTCGAAGAGGTTCCAGTGGAGAGAGGGCCAGGCGTTGTTGAGCATCCAGTATATCATGCCTGTTGCGGGTCTCTGGAGGGCTTCGTTCCAAGTACTGATCAGAGACTCGAATTGGGCGCGCGTGGCTTCGTAATCCATCATTTGTGCTTTGAGGACGTAGTCTGATAGGCTTGAAGGTGCACCGTAGCGTGCCCAGAGACCATTGTTGTAAAGTTCGCGCGTGTGGAAGACTGAACCCTCCGTCGCCATGTGATAGAGACCTTTCTTTGGTTCTCTCCAGAGATCTTCCAGGTCAGATGGTGAGAGGAATCTCACTAGAGAATTAAGCTCAGGCGTGCCTGCTCCTGCGCTCAGTTCAGAGCCGAATCCTGCTGCACTGCCGTATCGACGTTGAGGATCATACCAATAGTTCGGAGGCTCCCAGTCATATGGGCCCTGCATTTTCAAACCACTATTGTTGAGTTGAGATGGTGCTCCCCATTGGATTGCGGATGCTAGGATGGGGATATCCCAGTTTACGGCGCTGAGAGCATCGAGGTAGATCTGCGTTGCCCTGTCATTCGGCCAAAAGTCACTTCCAATCAGGAAACCCAACATGCTGGGGTGATGTCGCATCATCTCAGCTTCATGCTTCATTGATCGCGCTGCAATCGGGTAGTCAGGATCGGTCCATTTCTCACCACTACCAATGTCGTTGTAAGTCCACCCCTCCCATTTGTTGCAGCATTCCCATCCGGCAAGTATCATGATGCCCATTTGATCGGCCAAATCGTAGAATTCCGGGTGTTCCTGTTTTCCTTCCGAGCGGATAGTGTTCAGGCCCATGTCTTTGACCAACTGGAATTGTTTCCTGGTCTGTTCCAGGTCAAATCGTAGGTAAATATCAGATGTGTAGCCCGCGCCCTGGGCTTGGAATCGATGGCCGTTGACGAAGAACGTGGTATCATTGAAGCGTGGGTTTAAAGAAGAAGTGACCGTGCGGATACCGAAATTGGTTGGTGGTGTAGAGTCGGAAGCAGGATTGGTAGAGGTCGAAGCGGTGCATTGAATGCTGTATAACGGCTGACTACCCCATTGATAAGGCCACCAAATCTGAGGGTTGTCTACTTTCCCCCTGAACGAGATGGTCAATTGCTGACTACCAGTGAGCTTGAAGTGCGACATAGCGCTCAAGATTGCGAGTTTACTAGGGTTGAAGACTGTACATGCAACATTGCCCTCAACTTCGCTATCTTTTGCCATGTTCTTGACGTCCACAAAGATATCAATACCTCCATCGAGCGCGGCGTGCGTAGTGACCCTCGGGGTAGTCAGTCTAACCTGGCCTGACCTCTTTAGTTGAAACGGTCGCCATATACCGGTTCCATTGTCTTGTGGAGGAGGGTTCCAGTCCAAAAAGGAGATGGCAAAGTCTCGATTGTAGTCTGTCGGATACGCTTTCACCAGAACTACATTTTGCGCGCCATTGGGCTGAATGAGGTTGGATATATCGTATTCTATCCCAGCATACGACCCAGCCTGCGTCTCTTTATCTGCAATAAGTTGCCCGTTGACCCAAATGTCCGCTCTTGAAGTGATGCCATTGGTGATCAAAGTGTAGTAGTTATTGGGAGTTTTCTCGGCGATCACGACCTTGTCAGTTCGGTAGTACCATGGGATTCTGAATTGCGCAGTGTCTATCTTTTGCATGTTGGTCGAGTAAAACAAATCGGCATCGTTGTAGACATGATTGCTGATGAGTGTGTTCATGAGAGTGGCTGCGGGTCCGATGGAATACCATGATGAAGTATCGATGCCGGATTGGGAGAGTCTGATAGGGTCATCAACGACGTTGGCGGAAGATATAACATTCCATTGTTGCAAGGTAGTTGTGGAGGCAAGGGCGCCTTGTGCAACCCATGAAAGGGTAGTTGGAAGGCGCATGGCTATGCTGTCTATGCCTATTACATGGCGGGTATCACGAAGGGTATATATAGTCGTAGACAAGAAGGCGGGGAAGGCTGCCGTGGATGATCAGATGTATCCTACCTTGGGAACAGCGGTCCTGTGCACTGTAACCTCATAATATTACGGCTGATTTGCATATGTCAGGGAAACCGTGACCCAATTCGCGGGAATCGGCATGGGTCAGGTTGTACAGATTGCTAGGAAAGTGGTGTGAGTTTGGTAATAATCCTGGTACTTGCACCGGAGTCTGCGGATGTACCGCTGTAATATATTTGTTGGCCATCCTTCGTGTAGATCTGACTGAAAGAGCATTATGGGCAGAGCAGAATGGTTCGTAAAGCAAAGTGCGCCGGGTAGGAAAGAGAGTGGATAGGCTGTGTCAAGTGGATGCCGTTGGTCTAAGCGCAAGCTCCGAGGTACGTACCGGGACAAGCTTTGGAACAGCTCCCCGCATTCGTCATTGCATCTCTCATCTTCACCATGTGAGGCCGGTAACACCAACGTACACGACAAAAACAAAAAAAACATGCTCCTTCTCGGCCTCACCGGATCGATTGCGACGGGCAAATCGACCGTCTCATCTCTGCTCTCCAAACCTCCATACTCGCTTCCAATCATAGATGCCGACCTCATCGCGCGACAGGTCGTCGAGCCCGGCACTGCAGGATACAATGCGATTGTCAAATACTTCTCGCCCTCAACACCGGATCTGCTCCTCCCGGATGCGACACCCAAAGGCGCACCGCTGAACCGACCAGCGCTGGGACGAAGAGTGTTTGGAGCTGGCGAGGAGAAGGAGCGTGACAGGAAGATGCTCAACAGCATTGTCCACCCCGCGATACGCAGGGAGATGTACAAGCAAATGGTGTGGGCCTACCTACGCGGCAACTGGGCTGTTGTGCTGGATGTCCCTCTTCTCTTCGAAAGCGGATGGGAGCGATACTGCGGCACTATTCTCGTCGTTGGCGTCTCGGACCCTGCAATTCAGATCCAGCGTCTGCGCGCTCGGGATTCACATCTTACCGAGGAAGATGCGCGGAACCGTGTTATGAGCCAAGGCGATGTGCGCGAGAAGGCAGAGCGTTGTTTGCGGAGGGGGCCGGGTAACGGCGTTGTGGTCTGGAATGATCACGACAGAGAGCATTTGGAGAAGGAGGTGCAAAGGGTGATGCAGGATATTCGGAAAAGGAGCCCACGATGGTGGAGCTTTCTTCTCTGGGTGTTTCCGCCGTTTGGTGCTATGGCAGGACTGTGGAGCTGGTATAAGATGCGGAATGTGCAGCTGCAATGGGAGTCAGAGAAGAAGAAGGAAAAGGCAAAGTTGTGAGAAGCAGTTTGAGTTGTGCTACTGTGCTGCCCTTGGGTTGGGGTCAGCGCTGGTATTTGTCTTGATGTTTGTTGAGTGCGCGCATATATATCCTAGTAGTTGGCCAAACAACATTGTATTACAATAACTGGTTTTTAATGTCGTCCGTCTTGTGTGTTTTTGTATTCAATTCCGGTGCAGTTCTTTAGTTTTGAAAGTGCTGTTCGTCGTCGTCCTGCGTATCACTCTGCAAACGCACAGAACCAGACTCCCCTTTCACCTTTCACCACTACCCAAACAATGCCCTCAAAACGTACTCGTAAACCCCTCTTCTACATACACCTCGTTACCCATCGGAAAAAAACAAAACCGGATCCTAAGCCAAAGCATCGTCACTTACAAGCTTACAACACCTACATTTGCGAGCCCAGCACCTCGCACTCGCACTCGCACTCTCACCTCACAAAAACATCTCGCTACACCACTATGAGCTCCATAACCCCACTCTCCTTCATCGACGACGCCATCTCGCTAACCAACCGCCTACCCCGGGGCCTCAGCACACACCAAGTAGCGCAGTGGCTCTCACAGCACGGATCCGACACGTCGGCGTACACGGGCAGCTTCATCGACGACGGCGCGGACAGCGTGTTACGCGACAGTGGTATACCACGCACACAAGGACGCGACAGACAAAAAGAGAAGAGAAAGCATGAAAAAGAGCAAGTGTGGAACGAGCATGTGCGGAAAGCGGTGAGCGGAGATGTGCAGCGGCATGTAGAAAAGATACGGGGGCTGCGTGGGTGTGTGCGGGTTCACAAAATGGGGGGTGGTGGCGTGGGGGAAAGCGAGAAGAAAGAGAAGGTGTGTGTGCCGTTGCCGAGGGAGTGGGGGACGTTTGTTATCAGGGAAAAGGATGGGCGGGTGGTCGTTGTAGATGAAGAGGGAGAATTTGATTCTGGGGCGCAGCAGCAGCAGCCAAGGTGGGCTTGGATTAGAGCTGAATCTACGGATCCGGCTTCTGAGGCTGAGTCTGTGAGAGGG
Organism: Bipolaris bicolor; assembly: GCA_026262445.1. Classification (NCBI taxonomy): domain Eukaryota; kingdom Fungi; phylum Ascomycota; class Dothideomycetes; order Pleosporales; family Pleosporaceae; genus Bipolaris; species Bipolaris bicolor. Next base: position 416,048 of record JAODYD010000002.1, read on the forward strand.
GATGGGGAGCAGCTGAGACTGGAGCAAGTGGGTTCGAATCGGTCTAAGGGGAGTGCTAGGACAGCGAGGCGGAGGCATAAGGAATTTGGATGGGACAGCAGTCAGGGCTCGCCAGCGAAGGTACTCTCGCCTATACCCGAGTCTGAATGCGAGAGTGGATGCCTTTCTTCCGGAAGCGAGACCACCAGGTCACCGAGGGACTTCATGATGAGCAGTGCGAATGCATGGTCACCACACACTCGGCCTTCAGCTGTGTCTACAGTTGACTCAGCAAGCGAAAGCTGGGACTACAGGATCTCGAAATCGGTAGCTGAGATGGTGAAAAAGGGGTACAGGCACGTCAAGCCAGTATCTCGGGAGAGTAAACGCGCTGGAGACGCGTGGGAAGTGGATGGCCCGGAACATTGGTACCAGAAGAATGGATCGACCTCCTCGAGCAAGAGCAAAAGGTCAATCAAGAGTTGCTCAACATACAAGGCACCGGCCGTAGAAGACGCATCCAGTACCTCGACGGGAAGTGATGGCAGGAACTTGCCTCACCCATATACTTGGGCAACCAGTCCATCTAACAGCCCAAGCAATTGGAGTCGCAGGTCAAAGGCGGCAGACAATCCTGCATGGACGGGTATCCAAGCTTATTCCTCACAGCAACACGTCTTGAACAATTCAGCTACGCCATGCTCGTCGCGCGAAGTAACATGGGACGGGTTCGAGCGCGACAAGACACTAAGTGACGTCAGCATTGCAGGTTCCAGCAGCACACACGGGTGTCCTAGTAATAAGAGCATGCAAAGCAATCATCATGACACAGGTCGGCGAAGCACGTCTCGTGAGCAAAGACGCGCTGATAATCAGCATGGCTGGGAGGCGCACGGAAGTAGCGGAAGAGGCACTGTCAGATACGCGAATGGCTTCGATGAGGACAACGCGACGTATCTAAATGCGAATTGGGGCGGGACACCGGTACGCGTGACTAAGTACTAGTCCTGTCGGTCTTCCGAGGCTGAAAAAAAAGTATATCGGACTTTTTCCATGTGGGGTTCGGCGATTGGCGTGGGTGCTTGGACTGGTACTAGAACCACGAAAGCGCGACTGATGACGGACCGTGTTGAAGAAACGAGATCTGGGGATTTTTAGTGGGGACTAGGATGAATTGATGAAGGATGGATTTTTTTCTCCCAGGCTATAGCAGTGATACGAAATGTTTCGTATGGAATGGTCATGGTGGAGCGCAATGGCTGAATGCTGGGAATGAGGGTGTAATGGATGCAGCACGGGGAACCAACGAGTGTCCCAGCCTTTGATATATTGAGCGTGACGAAGCAGGCTTCGCGTGCAGAGGGCGCCTCGTCGCGCACAGCATTACCGGGAATCACGTCGCTGACATGCATCCAGCTCTACGCGTCGAAACACCGCCCGGGACTTGGAACATGGCGCGAGTGGCATGGAGCCAAAGCGCAGCACAGCTCCGGTCCACCAACCCCCCTTGGAGGGCCACTGCTGTTACGCAAAAGTCGTCCGGTGCCCGTCTCAAGACATACACTACTCGTTCCAGCAGAAGCAGCCAGACGCGCCAAGTGGGCACTCGGGGAACGGGCAGTTCACGTCTTTTGCAGGCTGAATTGACGCATCGCGAGCGTGTCTATGGGGCGGCATAGGCTGGGTGTAGGGCATATCTGCAAATAGCGCGGGTGGATCCAGACGGTAATGACCAGTAGACGGCATTGCATGAATTGCGCTCATTAGGATCAGGCCGGTTTCCAAGCGTCTGATTCGGAGAGGCATCCCGGCAAGTGTCTGGGGTGGAGTGGAGATGACGCCCTCTGCGCGCGCTCGCCCCTAGAATACGTGAGCGACACGCTAGCCACCGACGCGTTGAGTGCTCCGTCTATTAGCTGAAGCCTGCCCACCACGGCCTTTTCTGCTTCATTCTCTCTTCTGCTTCTCCTGCTCAACCTCTTCTGCTGGGCTCGAGAGTCGTCGTGGGAATCCAAGTCGTTGTGTCTCCTCCACTCATTCCATACGCTGCTTCTTGCACTACGCTTGTTGTTGTGTGCCCGGCTAATCCCAGAGTCACGTCGACGCTCACACCCCCACTACTTATCTACTACAACCACGCCCCAGCGCCTGTCCACCCACCACCTCCAGCACCGCAACCACCGCAACTCCAGCCCATTGCTGCTGCCCCTCTAATTCTTGAAAACCCGTACCCCCGTATTCTTCATCCTCTGTACCATGGCTACCTCGACGCGCCAGCCCTTTGCCGAGCTCGGCTCGTCCCGGCTGCAAGGACTGCACAGTGCAAAGAACCGCCAGAATTGTAAAGCGCCTCATCTGACATGCAGCTCAACATTGGCTAACCGTGCGTTCACATAGCCATCTCCAAGTTTTCCCCCTCGCAGAGCTTGAAGCTCACCCCCGGTCCGTCAACGGGTAAGCGCCAGCGTGCGCCCGAGATCTTCGAGGATGCCGATTCCGAAAACGTGGACCCTCTCGTCTTTAGCAGCCCGACTAAGAAGACCAAAACCACCACCGCCATCGCTAGTGACGCCGGATTCGTCAAGCCAGCCAGCTTCCCAGCCTTCACCTCGCCCGTTAAGACCAGCACCAGCCTCACCTCCACGCCTTCCGTCTCATCTTCCCGCAAGTCCCGCTCATCGCCCAGCTCCACCAAGTCGACGCCCATCACCAACAGCCGCGGTTCTCCAAAGAACAAGCGTCTCCATGCCATTTCCAAGCGTCGCGCCTCCACCTCGCCTTTCCGACGCGTCGACCCCCCAGCCTTCACCAAGAGCAGCCCAGGACTTCCCTTCTCCATTGACGCAGCATTGAGCGGTTCCATCTCTACCTACACCCCCAAGGCCCCCAAAGTAACAGCCACGCCCGCCTCTGCCCCTGCCCAGCAAGCTAGCGCACTCGACGAAACCATGCCCAAGGCCTGGTTCTTCGAGATTCACGAGGACACCCCCGAGCAGGAGGCCTCGAACCTCATGGAACACTCTGCCTCTACCCTTGACATCTCATCCGATGACGACGTCGAGACCAAGACACGCAACGAGGACCGTGGAAAGGAGAACATCCCACCCCCAGACTTCCGTGCCTCGCAGCCCCGCTCTCAGGCCGCCACTCTAGTTGAGGATGACGGCTATGAGACTGAGATTCTCGGTGATGAGCCAGTTAAGCGCCGCATCGTACGCAAGTTTGTCAAGGACTCGATGGATGAGGACCGCAAGCCATTGGGCGACTTGGCGCCAAGCAACTTTTACGGCGAGGGATGCGACTCAACCTCTTATGTCACTGTCGATGCTGGTATCGAGAAGCCTTCGCGTCTGTCCAAGGAGGTTGCATTATGTTCCGATATTGAGGAAGAGGAGTCATCAACTGTCAACGGCGCATCGCCAACACGACAGCCCGTCGTCGCGGCTTCATAAAATGTTGTTGTTGTTTTCGTCTCTTCTTCGTTCCTCTTCTCTTCTCTTGTTGTTGTTTAGCGCGTTTAGGATACCTCACTCGGCGTTTATTGGTGCAGCCATATATTTCTAGTCTACGTCTCGCAATCATGAGTACACGACTGATGGGATGCAATTTGGTTTTTTTGTTTTAAAAAAACGATACCTTTCTAGTTAGTTGCCTGTTGGCCTTGAATAATCGAAACATCTTCTTCACTTGAATGGTCTATTACACTACGCTTGATTCACCTCTACTTGCTAAAGAAACACAACGTCATATCATCAACATCACAACTTCCACCCCCTCGCCTTCGCAAGCCCAACCTCCTGTCTAACCGCCAAATCCGCAATAATCTCCTCACTCCCCCCTCCCACGACCATCATCCTCAGATCCCGACTAATCTGCTCCACCACGGCGCCCGGCCCGCCACCCTTCTGGTACCCCGCGCCCCCAAACACCTGCTGCGCCTCTCTCGCCGCCAACTCGAGTATACGCGCCCCATGCACCTTACACAGGGCAATCTGACCCGCAATCCTTGGATCCATCCAGCCCTGCTCGACATTCTGCACATGGAACGCCAACTGCTCCAACCACGCCCAATGCGACTCTACGTATCGCGCCAGCGTGGCCAGCTTACTGCGTATAATCTGGTTGTCGACGAGGGGTTTCCCGAAGGTCTGCCTGTGGCGCGCGTACGCGAGGGAGTCTGAGAGACAGGTGCGGGCTTTGCGGTTGCAAGAGACGGCGAGGATGTAGCGTTCGCGGTTGAAGTTGCGCATTATGATTGGGAAGCCAGCGTTTTCGGGGCCGATGAGGTGCGAGGCGGGGACGACGACGTTGTCGAGTTCGACGAAGGAGGCGCCGCCGGCTTTTTGGCCGCTGTTGGCGATGCGGCGGTGCGTGATGCCGGGGCTGTTAGTTGGGATGACGATGAGGGAGAGGCCTGCGGCGCCGGGGCCGCCGGTGCGCACGGCGGTTGTCATGTGGGTTGCCCAGGGGAAACCCGTGATCCATTTTTTGTAGCCGTTGATGGTGTAGGTGGTGCCGTCGGGGGATTTGGTGGCTGTGGTTTGCAGGTTTGCGACGTCCGACTGTTTTTTTTTTGCATGATGTCAGCCATGCTCATATCCATACTCCGATATCAATCCTCATATCATCACTATCCACCAGAAAAAAAAAGGGAATAGAAGAGGAAGGGGAAGAAATGAATGAACATACACCACCGCCCGGCTCCGTCACCCCAAGACAAAAACTCGTCTCCCACGTAAACAACCCAGGCAACCACTTCCTCTTCTGCTCCTCCGTCCCAAAATGCACCACTGGCGGCACCCCAATCACACTCGCGCCCGCCAGCGCCGTCGCCACTCCGCCCTCAACCCGACTAACCTCATCATTCATAATCAGCAGATGAAACGCATCCAGCTCTTTCACCGGTATTCCCGCAGGTCCTGGTACGTTGGCTGGACGGTACGGCTCCGGGATGTCTGCGAATGCGAAGCCCGTTTGGGCCCATTTGAGGCGTTCAGCAGCGGGCGCTTCGCCAGCTTCTTCCCAGGCGAGCATGTAGGGTTTTACATGTTCGTCGATGTAGGTGCGGAGGGCGTCGCGCAGTTTTTTGTGGGACGCGTTGTAGTAGGGGGAGGCGAGTGAGGTGTACCATGAGGGCTCAGCCCAAGGGCCTGGGTTGCCGTAGGTTTCTTGCTTGGAAGATGGCATTTTTTGGAAGATGGAGATAAACTTGGGTTGGAAGTGAGATTTGTAGGCGAAGTTTAGGGGAGGGGGAGATATTTGGGTCTTTTTATCACATGGTGGGGGAGAATGTTGTTGTTACTGATGCTGATGCTGCAGGATCGACGAGCTGAGGGTTGCCGCGGTTGATGATGCGGAGTCGCTAATTGGGGATTGCGGGGAACTATTTCAAGTAGCCGACTTGGTAAGCTGTTTATCCGCCTCTTCGGCCCTACACATAGGCAGACACATGGCAGTCGGGAAACATGTGCCTGTCTACCTGGTTCCTGCATATCAAAGTTCTCCTGAACCAATATATTTGGATGACTTTTTTTTCACATGTTAGCTCACATACCGCATAATAGTAGACAACACGGGTGAACAAGATTCATGGAACCTGCGAAGCTTATTGACATTTCCAAATTAGATACATGAAATCATAGCTTCCGGCATGTGCTGGGATATTATTGTATTCATTTCTTCGTGTCCTCGTCCAGGAGCGACACGTTTACCTGACGCAGTAACCACCGTCAATGAGGAGGTCAGAGCCCTATAAACTGATTAGCCATTGAATACCAACAGTAATAGGGTAAAACTTACAGTGCAGTACGATGAAGCATCAGAGGCAAAGTAGACGTAGGCGCCCTTGAGCTCGGTGGCCTTGGCGTCACGGCCCATGGGGATCATGGAGTGCCACAGCTTCTGGATGTCCTGGGGAACAAAGTCGGACAGACCAGTGTCAATGTATCCAGGGGAGATGGAGTTGACACGGGCAAAGTCCCTCCACTCGTTGGCAAGCGACTTGGCCATGTGTATGCAGCCAGCCTTTGCGACGTTGTATGAGGTTTGCTCCTGAGGGAAGTTGGCAATGTGGCCAGACATGGATGAGGTGATGATGAGGGAGCCAGTCTTGCGCTCGCGGAAGTGCAGACCAACGGCACGGGCGCAGTTGAAGGTACCAGTCAGGTCAGTCTCGACAACCTCGTTCCACTGCTCAACAGTGGCGTCGAGGATACCGTTGTCGGCAGTCTTGCCGGCGTTGGCGATGAAGACATCGACCTTGCCAAAGTCCTTGATGACGTCCTGGACGAGCTTCTCGCACTGGGCGTACTCGTTGACCTGGCACTTGTAGGCCTTGACCTTGACGCCATACTTCTCGCTCATCTCCTTTGCATTCTTCTCGGCACCCTCAGCGCGAGAGTTGTAGGTGATGGCGAGGTCAGCGCCAAACTCGGCGCATCCGCGGGCAGCCTCTGTGCCAATGCCGGTAGGGCCAGAGGCACCAGTGACGACGACGACCTTGCCCTTGAGGCTGAAGAGGTCCTTGAGCTCGGTTGCTTGGGGAACGGGAATCATTGTGACGGTGGGGTTGATTGAATGAAGAGGAACAAGACTCAAGTGTTGGCAAGGTGCAATTGAAGCTGAGAGTATGAGGATGAAGAGAGCAATTGAGGGGCACCGAGGGGTTCAAGTAGTGTTTGGCTGGACGACATGATTGCGAGGCTCGGGTTAGTGGTTAGTGAGGGGCGCTGGGTCCAGAGTGACGTGTAGCTCGATTCAATAGTGGCGCGACGTCATGCTTCCGGGGATGATTCGCCAATGGATGGGTACTGTGGATGTTCTGGGTTTACGGCGTTCGGCTGGGATGCTAGCTGGTGATGGTGGGGGTGGTGGGTTGGTTCGGACAGACGTGACGTTAGCGTGGCCGTCTGCTAGTGTTAGCTTGCCCTGTGTTCCTGGGCCTATCTGGCGTCTTTGGCCGATGCAGAGGATGCATGCAAGGCCGTCTGCATTGGACATGGCTGCAGTTCACCTTGGTTTGCATGTCACTGCACCATGGCGCCACTCGAGAAACAGGCGTTGGCGTCTACCATGTCCCAGGCATGTGTCTCCGAGGACCCCGCTATCAGTGGCATGGCATGCACTGTCAGCGATTACCATGTTGACAAAGAGCGTTATGTCCCCGACTAACATTTGACAAATCGGGCTGTGCCTAGTATTCTGGGTGCACGGCGTGTGTGCAGTCAGGGTTACTCAGCTCTTTCTCCATTAGTCTAGGTAATGTGTGTATGTAATGGAGGGTGCCGGTGTGCCTGCGCGATGCTCGATGCTCGATGCTCATCGGAGAACTCTGATGGACCCTGCATGTGTAGCAGCACACGAACAAGGAAGAGGGCCGAAAATCTTTGCGCGTGGGCAAAGCCTTCAGGCTAGGTATACGATGCGGATCCGGACATGTGTCTAAGTGCCAGGTGTCGACGCAGAGCATCAGCGATCCGGTATGTAATGCTCTCCAAGCAAGCTTCTAGACGGTGGCCGGCGGGGTCAAAAAGTCATGGTACTATCTCTCGTACTACTGCTACGACTAGTAGCGCATCTCCCTCGTCGCCCGCCCAAGGCCAGCGGCTCCTTGTTTCTCCGGCACCGCCCAGGCACAGCACGTGACGACGTCTTTTGTGCCGGCCGCGACGATGCATCATCGTCATGATAGCTCGTCCGGGTGTGTTTGGCGCGGCGAGTCATGTTGCAACTCGATTCTGCTGTCGCGACTCTGGTTGCGACCGTCTGGAGCAAAGCCCGACCCGATTAGCCAAGCAGCTGCCACAGGGCCTGATGCGCCCCTCTGATTCGCAGCCATGAGAGAGCTCTCGCCATCCTTTTGCTCTCCTGCGTCACCCTGCCCCTCCCGCCCAGTTGACCGCAGGCTGCTTGTTCCACGACTCTCTTCCATCACGTCGCAGCATATAAACCCACACCACGCCCGCGCCCCGCAGCAATGGTCCAAAACGCCCTCTTGCCCAAGCCCATCCCCGCCGATGCCGTCACCGTCGGCCAGCTGCTCACGGACCCCGTTCATCCAGAGCGCGACTCTTTCTACCCCGACAAGGCCCACTCGGCAGTCGATGACTTGAACGACTTCCACATCCAGCTCCGCTACAAGGACCTCTACTCAGTCGACACCGAGGGCCGCTTTATGACAAACTATGGCGCCAAGTTCGACCTCGGACGGATATACAGACAGCCCAACCTGCTCACTGTCAAGGCCGAGCAGATGGTCCAATGCACCACCCAGAGCCCTACAAGGGCCTTTGAGGCCGTGTGCAGCGATGCCGATGCCCGCGCCTGGATGGCCGAACAAATTCAAGCAGGAAAGCCGCTATATATCGTTCTCGGTCTGACCGAACTCAAGAATGCCAGCTTCAAGCGGGCCAAGCTCCGTGATGCCGGCGCCTCCAACCGCCTCAATGAGTTGCCTCTCGAGAAAGACGCCAAGGTCCCCCCTTCTCTGCGGGGAAGATCTGGCGCTAGTTTGGGGGCAATTGGTACCGAGCCCTTGATATCAGGCGTCTTCGGCATGGACGTGAGGCGCATTGTCGCCAGACTCACCACCCCCGCAGAGCCACATCGCTTGGAGGATATCGGATACCGATGGTCCTACTACGACGTCCCGGGCTCCGCAAACAAGGAGCAGTTGGCACTTGGTCTGGGCCAGTCGCTCAAGGCCAATGAACTGCGCCTCATGCTCGACCTCAGCAAAGAGGACGTCCAGGATAATCTCGATGCCATAAGCAAGCTCAGTCTCGATGCACTAAGCGCTACGGCTAGTCCCATGCTCAAGCCTAGCACTCCCATGCTACGCGGACGATCGCCTTCCCCGCACCCCGCTATGCTCCGCTCATAGCATCACCCGACCAACATGTACCCCGCAACGAGCCGTGTCTAATGGTGTCGAGTTTACGTCTTTGTTGGAAAATTAGACTTTGATGGGTGTTCTTGCCGTGAACCATGACCCTTACGACCTGGCATTTTTTCCTATGTAATAATCATATACGCATCAAGTCCATTCTTGCTAGTCTCTTCGCATGTCAGTGCATATATTCGCGAGAATCGTTTCGTGTTTTTGTTACACAGTCTTCTGCAGTGGATCAGACTTTGTTCAAGTCACGCACCTATCGTTTCCGTGACTGCTGTTGACTGTGGTCAAGTTGTGGGAACATTAAGAAGTGGTCCTGCTTTGACTCTTACGCTTGCAAAATAACTATCACCATCCTCTAATTCTCATAGCGTTGTTCAGAGACTATGACTGCAAAAGGAACAACTATTGCTTGTTTCCTGAGAGCGTGTTCTGCAGGTATCGTTGTAAATAGAGGTCACGGTGAAAGTAGGTGATAGAAGCGCAGTCAGGCTAGACGCGGGAGAGGCGCGCTAGCGGCTACAGGGGCTCGGTAGCGCAAATAACGCACCCCCGTTTTGCATGAATTACACAACTCACCATCATCACATGATTTGTTGCTTTAGTTGGTCCGACTACTTCACTCGTTTTCGTCTGCTTGAGTCTGGTTTGTGAGAGTGAGACAGAGATAGGGAGAGCTGTCTGCTTGTAGAGGGCAGAGAGCGCTCTACATATAGTGTAAGTCACAATCGTCGTTGGTCTTTTATGAAACAAAAGATAGCCAGGCTTACTCGAATGCAGCTATTCAAGTTGTTTTTACTTCTTTGCATACTGGTTGAGTTAATAGCGTAGCTCGAAAAGGAGGCGTAGGAGAACCACATCACAAAGAAGATACGTTGCAGTATCTTGAAGCAAGAGTAGATAACTTTCCCCCCGTTGATATACCATCTTCAACATCACCAGCCATGGACGCTTCAAACATGTCCTTTGAGGCAAAGATTGCCATGGCATTGGGAGGATCTAGCTGGCAGAGCCTACAGAACAGTAGCACTGCGGATCCCGTTCCTGCAGCCGGACAGGCAGCACATACAGATGAAGAGTATCAAGACGATGACGATGAAGACATGGTTGGCGGAAACGGAATTCCCATAGTGGACGGGCCTGCCGATACAGACTCAGCCCATGAGCCGGAAGTAGATGAGAAGCTACTCAAGAAACGCAAGAAAAGACTGGAGCGGTTTGAAAAGGTCATTGCTAAAGATGCGGGAGAAGTGGTCGAGACAATTGAACTTGACTCGCTCATACCCATCTCACAAAAGGTGTCATGGGACCAAGATCCAGAGATTCTCTGTTGCTACAACTGGCAAGCCTCTACAGATGGTACCAACACTATCTTTGGTACGTAACACCTAACATTGTTAATTGGCATACTCACATTTACCCTTCAGTCCCGGGTGAGCCAGCAAAGTGGCAACAGCCAGCTCTGCCACATCATTTAGAGCGAGACAGCGGTTTTCAATACCAAGATTACAACTATGCACGAAAACCGAAAAATCCTTATTCCCCCATGTTCCAGGCACTCAGCGTCATGAATCCAGGCGTTACATTTCACGACGTTGACATTCTAGCCGATCGCAACAATCTCCGTGTGTTGCTCGAATTCGCCCAGGGCAAAGCCAATGGGCCATTTCGATTAAACATATACCTGGTCTTCAACACTTTAGTCATTGTGCGCCGCGAGTCACGCTGGTGGAAGCTCTCAGACGGTCACAGCTACGGCATCAATTTCGAGCGAGACTTTACAACGACAACAGACGACATGCGCGACGCAACAAGCCACTACCGCGCCATTCGCTACAAAATGGGTCCACTCAACGTCGTCTGCCGCTTCGAAGCCGACGCCTACGACGACGGTATGGGAAACGACAAACTCACAGAATCCGAGGTCGCAGCCACAACTGGCAACGGTGCAGGTCCAACCACTAGGCCCACCTTCAACTATTCCGCTCCCGTCCGTGTGCTCCAAAAAGGCCACATTGTTCCCACTGCGCAAATGGTCGAGCTGAAAACTCAAGCCTATCACCCCGAAAGCAGCGCTCTAGTACAATGTCAAGACCAACTCTGGTTCGGCCGCACATCTCTCTTGTTCACCGCCCCCTACGATAAAGAAACTGGACGTGTGCAGCGCGTGAAGAAGGAAGATGCCACAGAGCGCGTAGCAAGGTGGGAAGAAGCGCAGCAGGAAGCCCTCCAGAAACTCGTTGCGCTACTCGTTCGCATCCGTACTGTGCTGGTACGCGAACGTAGACCGAATCGCGCAGTTGTCCTTGTGCGTGAAGCAAAAGGTGGACCGCTGGCGCTACGTACAATGGAGGAGAGAAGCTACGCCGTGGATAGGGATACAATGGAAATCTTCTGGCCACCGCGACCTCATTCGTTTGGCGGGCATCGCGGGCGCGGTGGCTTCGACCGTGGTAGGGGCTCTTTCAACGGTTCGCGTGGTCGTGGGCAGGGTGGGCAGGGTGGACCTGGTGGTAGAGGTAACTTCCACCCGCCTCCTTTTCATGGCCGCGGTCAGTATTCCCCTCCGCCGCCTGGTTGGGTCCCGCCGTATAACAATGCTACTCGAGGCCGGGGTCAAGGCCAATTTCATGGCAATGCTTCGTCGGGTCCAGCATATCATGATGACCGTAGCGCAGATGGAGCGCAAGGGCGGGGAGCGGGGAGAGCGAGACATACGGGTCGTGGCCAGGGTTTTACATATCCTTATTAAGGACATGTGGTATGCGTCATCTTTCATGTGAGATTTCCTTCGACATGTCCACGTTTCGAAATCTCTGCATCTTTGTAGATTTGGCGAAAAGATGTGGAGCCGGATAAGAGTACGATGGACGGATTTGAAGCTTGTTTTGCAACTGCAATGTGTGGAGTTATATCTGGGAATGTCGGGGCGTTATAGACAAGAAGCTGGATTCATGCTCGAATACCAATTTTGTTTCAAATCCAATCATCTCGAGAAGGTGTATGTCATGAAAGTCAGAAAACGATTACTACGCCTAGGTCATCAAATCATTCAATACCAGAAACAAAAGAAATCCCCCCCCTCCAACATTCCCTCCCCACCCACCTAGGCTTGGAACCCCTTCCCATAAGCAGTCGTAGCATTCAACCTCTCCAAAATATACTCCCCCGCCCTAATCGGCCTCCACCTCGTCTCCTCGCCCTCGCCCACACACCCCGGCAACGTCTCAACAACAGCATCATAATTGACCGAAAAGAAAAACGGCACACTATACCTCTCCTCGCTCCCCCGATTAACCACTCTATGCACCGTACTCTTATACAAGCCATTCGTCCACCTCATCAGAAAATCCGCGACATTGACGATGAGGGTGTTGGGGAGGTACGGAGCAATGTACCAGGATCCCGATGGTTTGAGGATTTCGAGGCCGGGGGTGCGGGAGGGGAGGAGCAGCGTGAAGCATTCGTAGTCGGAGTGGGCGCCTAGGCCGATTTGATCGTTTGGGGATGTGGGGGTGGGGGAGGAGGAAGAAGAAGAAGAAGAAGAGGGAGGGGGGTAGTAGAGGAGGCGGGCGATGCCGCCTGGGTGCGTGGTTAGGGGGTCGAAGTGGGTTTCTGGGAGGGAGAGGGAGAGGGCGAAGAGGCGGAAGAGGTGGCGGGCTAGATTTAGGACCTATGGGGTATACATGTTAGTGGTGGTGGTGGGGATTGTAAGGGGGGAGGGGCAGAACAAACATTGCCGTAGTATTCTTTTACTTGGGCGTAGAATCCGGGTAGATCTTCTTCTCTAGGCCACATGTTTGCGTTGCCGGTTGATCCATCGAGGTTCTTGTACTGGCCGTCGCCACCGGTGGGATCGAGGTCGGCTTCGTATGCGAAGTTGAAGACTTCTTTTTCTTCCTTGTCGCCGGCGATGGAGGTGTATTCGCTTGGTTCCCAGCCTAATCCGAATTTATTGTGCTTCAAATGCAACTCCTCTTTCTTTTCAAGGGGCAGATCTTTCATGAAGCGCTCGGCTTGGTGCAAAATGCCGTCGCAAGCCGATTTTGGGATTCGGTGGTTGGTAATGTAGAAGAAGCCGGATGTTGTGCATGCTTTGCGTATTTGGTCTGCGACTTTCTGGCGGTCGGAAAGGAAGGAGGAGAATGAGGGTTCGAGATCAATGACTGGTATTTCATAGTCTTTGTCTGCTTCTTCGTTTTTTGTTGAGAGCCGTGATTGCAAATATGCAGCCGCTCCGTTGTGTGCTTCTTCGTAAGTTGTTCGGTCCGTTTCTGAGGGCGCTGGACACATGATGGATGGTAGATGAAACAGATAGACTTGGCGTTAGGTTTAGAGTGCTCTTCAGTAAGCCTAAAAAGGAAGGTTCAAGATTGAGTGTAAGGGTACTAGTAAACTGGTTGTAAATACTGTGTTATTCACAGAGAGAGGTCTGGATGAAACCACTTGGGTGATTCGTGAACCTATATGCTGCACAGCGACCAATTGCAAGCCCTGATAATCGTACACTGCCACAGCCTCCAAAGCTTACAGTATCACAGTGTGGAGTAATACAGCTGATAACAGGGAGCCAGAGTTGGAGTCGAAAAGTGGGGTACCGGTATCGGCGATTAATCGGATCTAAGACTTGTCCGTACACGTGAACATCCATAGTACATATACTAGTCCCCCTCACATGCAACGAGAAATCTGTCAACGCCCTGCATCCTACTCATGGCTACCTCTTCGAATACTACCATTCTTAAAAATGGACGCTGCTTCAATGCTGGCGCGTCTGAACAGAAAGCTCTCTCCAATTCGACGATAATCATCCAAGATGATAAGATCACCTTTGTTGGTAGCCCAGATTCAAAGCAAGTCCAATCACACCTTGATGCTGGCGCAACCGTTCATGATCTTGGCGGAAAACATGTTCTGGCCGGGTTCATTGATGCCCACATGCATTTTCTCATGCTAGGTCAATCGCTGGACAAGGTTGAACTGGACGATGCAAAGGATCTGGAAGATATCCGGCGACGTATTTCAGAGTGGGCAAAAGCCAACCCAGATAAACCGCGCATTCTGTGCAAAGGATGGATGCAAGCGGCGACCGAAAATCTGGCCAAAGCTAGCATGTTGGATGATTTGGACCCGAGACCGATATATATCGACGCCAAGGACCTGCATTCGTGCTGGTGCAACAGTGCAGCGTTGAGAGAGATGGGCGTTCAAGATATGGAGAGCCCTGCAGGTGGCACAATCGAACGAGATGAGCAGGGAAATGCGACGGGTCTCTTGAGCGAAGCGTGTGTAATATTGATTGTGTGGCCATATCTTGCAAAAGCCACGCCACTGGTCAATAAAATGGCTGCTCTGAAAGCTGCAATCAACGCGTACCATGCGGCTGGGGTTACGGGATGCATAGACATGGCCATGGAAGAGCCCGCCTGGGAGACCATACTCGCATTAAAGGCTGCTGAGGGACTGCCGCTTCGATTTGCAGCGCATTGGTGCATTCTACCTGGCGAAGGCGAGGAGCATCGACTACGACAAGTCGATCGGGCTATCAAATTGAGCCAAGAATACAACAGTGAAACCAGCCCGGATCTGAAAATTGTTGGAATCAAGATCATCTGCGATGGCGTCATTGATGCGTGTACTGCTGCACTGTCAGAACCGTACACTTCAAACGGACATTTCGAAGGCCCAATCTGGACCCCTGAAATGTTAGAACCCGTTGTCAAGAGAGCCACCGAACACGGACTGCAGTGTGCGTTGCATGCAATCGGAGATCAAGCCATCCACAATGCTGTCGAAGTCCTAGGAAAGTATGGCAAGCCCGGTCAGCGACATCGCATCGAGCATCTCGAGCTCACTGCGCCCGAAGATGCGAAGCGGCTTGGTGAACTGGGCATCACGGCGAGCATCCAGCCTGTCCACTCTGATCCGGCCATCCTCCGTGCTTGGCCAAAGCTATTAGGCCCTGAGCGTGTGAAGCGGGCTTTCGCGTATTCCGAGTTTGCGCATCATGGGGCGACTCTGGCGATAGGCTCTGACACACCTACTGCACCATATGCGCCACTCCCCAACCTATACATTGCAACAACTCGCAAGTCGGCTCGCCAAGGAGATGAAGGCGACGCACCTGTCAACGAGCATTTCAAGCTCGAGTTGACACAAGCGGTAACTGCAGCCACCCAAGGCGCAGCATACTCATTTTTCGCCGAGGACCGTGTGGGCAGCCTAGAGGTCGGCAAAATGGCTGATTTGTGTGTGGTAGATATGGAATGGAAGGGAGAAGAGCTGCTCAAAGCCAGAGTGTCCGAGACGTGGTTTGGAGGAAAGCGTGTGTATGCAGCATAATTGCATGAGTAGCAAAGATGAAATGAGAGAGTACAAGCTGCATCATGGCAATCCCACAGCCGACGGCTCGTTGTCGTTTCCGAGAGACGATGCTTTGCATAAATCCCAAGATGATAAGAATTGCTTTGCTATGAGTCTTGTCTCTCTTGGCCAGGTCTTCCTTCTTGTTCCAACGGCAGTTGTGTGCAAATGACATGTAGTTCTTGATACCGTTTCGTGAACTGGATTTTCACCAGCGATTGCTACAGGCCCTCTGATACGCTCCACGTGGGCGTCGCTGGTATCTCGGCGGCAGCTCAGCGAATCTTTATCGCCGTGTGGTTGAGGTGCAGCATATGACAGGGCGTGTTAGAAGTGTCATCCATGTATCAGCGATGGCCCTAAAACCTCAGATCCAGCGTCGCGACACTCCGTGTTTCAGCACCTCGACTCTACTTACCAAAACCACTATGTGACGTAGAGAGCGGAACACTGCTCCGCGTGTTTCCTGTCTAATTCTTCTCGCTAGAGACGGTGCCAATTTCCGCTGTAGGCAAAATGTCTGTTGCAAGGCATCCTGGGCCGGGGTGGTTTCTATCATGGTGGCTTAGACGTGCGGAAGATGAGCCCACAGGAGCCCGCGAGCCAAGGCACGAGTTTAGAACGTTTCGCAAGCCGACCAGTATCGCGATGTAGACGGGTAGACGCGTGCAGATATATTCGTTGATGGTCGCGTCCCATGGCCCACAGCCCAGTTCGTTCATTCACTCTACATTTACATCTTCGTCTAGTGTCGTCTATTAGCACTCGTTTCAATTGAGCGACTCCAATACACATATCAAACCAGCCAACATGTTGACAAACCGCCGATCGACCATGATGGTCCCACCAAACCGGTTGCCAAGTTGGCACCCTCACTCAAAAGTCGCGGCACCACAAGTCGCGTCTCCAGCACCTCTCACATCAGAAGCCGAAGCACCCCAAAGTCGCACTCAGGCTCTCCTTACATCGACATCGCCAACATTGGCTGGCTACCGCATCATTAGCGCCATCGGCGCAGTACACGGCACCACATCGGTGACGCGCAAAGACACAAAATCTTTCATCAAGAACATTACCTCCAACTTCAGCAGCAGCTGGGGAGAGCCAAAGACGATAACGAGCATCATATACCAAGCCCGCGACCAGGCGATTGAGAGGCTTATCAACGAAGCAATGAACAAGGGCGCCAATGCCGTGGTCGGACTGGAAATCAGGGAAAGCGAGGTACTTGGATGTATCGTCGTCAGTGTGAGCGGCACAGCAGCGTACGTTGAGAAGGAGAGTGCGACAAAGCGAGACAGTGCACAAGACGCGAACCCATTCCGATGACGATATACCCATGTCATAGAAGGATGGCAATGGTAATCTGGGAAGGACATGGTGTTTTTTTTTTAAGAATTAATTGTGAATACGGGTATTTGGGGTTGCGCATTGGCGTTTGGATTTAGTGGATACCTGGGGTAAATCCAACATTGCACGCACTTTGACAGTGTGTCGTCTCATGAGTTCATGTCCTCTTCACATGCGCGACAATTGCTGTTGTAGCCCATCTTTACTGTACAAAAGGGTGCCAAATGCTTACGCGATGACGCCGTCGTTACTGCGACTTTTAGTACGAGAGGCCTTTTTTTCCTTCGGTTACGGGCCATGTTGCCCCGAACAAGTCGCAACTTTTGGGTATAGCAGGTCTTCCTAAGCTCAAAGCAAAGAGGAGGTTTCTCGGCGCCAAACCTTCTTGAGCACTCGGCAACGGTCTTATGGCTAGCACTAAAGAAGCATTTTAACCGGCGACGGTCAGGCCAACGGGGCGGAGGAGGAGGAGGAGGAGGAGGAGGAGAAACCCCAGCTCTTGTTCCCCAGTTTCTCTCCGCCCGTACTTAGTAGCCTCGGCATGCGGAGACACCCTTGCCCATGCCCATGCTCTTCTTACTTATACACAGCACATCATCGTCATCTCTCAGCCTCATGTGCACTATATCCATCGAACCCATGTCCAGTCGCTCGTTCTTGTCAACTCATTGCGCAAATTACATGTCCTGGCAGACATCGGTGTATACTGGCAGCCAAGAAGGGCGGCGCCGGGTCACGTCACTCAAGAGGGGGCGTTGCATCCGCCGACATGGATCGCCAGGAACTAGTACTCGACTTCATCCATTTCTTCCGTTCGCGAACCCTCAGATCCTCCAATAACCGCCGGGCAATTTTCCAGCCGCTCGTGCATATACGCCTTGGAGCCGGAAAATGTCATGACGACTGGAATGTACACTAAGGCCGCCATGAAGATCTGCCTACATTCATCCTGTCGCCAAGGGTTAGCGTCCCTAACCACGCCCGTCTTCCGGGAAATGGTCAGTCTCCCGGGTCTTTGGCGACCGACTATAAGATGAACACGCTGCTGCAGTGCAAATTTCCTACTGCCACGGCCAGCAATCTGCCAGTCTTCTGATCGCGAAGATGGTGCTTCTCAAGGGCTTCGTAGCAGCTGCTTGCGCTACTAGTGCGCTCGCGGCAGACATTGTCGTGCATTCCTCTGGTGGCAACCAGACTGGCAAGCATGGACATCCGTATGGATATGGTTTCCTCCACGAGGTATTTTGCTTGAATCTCAATTCTCACAGCCCATGCTAATTGATGCTCCAGGACATCAACAACTCTGGTGATGGTGGTATCTACGCTGAATTGATTCAAAACCGTGCTTTTCAATTCAGCAAGAACTACAGCGTATCCACCGCCCACTACTTCCCCATCAACAATGCTGGCCTCAGCATTCAGTTCTTGGACCAGCCGCTCTCCAAGCAGCTCCCAGCCTCGATGCGAGTATCCGTTGGCAATGGTACTTCCGGCGCTGGTGTAATCGGTTTCAAGAACGACGGCTACTGGGGTATGGACGTCCGTCCCCAGACCTACACTGGATCGTTCTGGGTCAAGGGAGAATACGACGGTGTCTTCACCGCATCCCTTCAATCCAATCTCACAGACGAAGTTTTCGGCTCCGTCGAGATCCCCTCCAAGTGTGTCGCGGATGACTGGACTGAGCACACTTTTGAGCTTGTCCCAGAAAAGGCTGCTCCTAACTCCAACAACACCCTCGCTATCACTTTTGACGGTGCCGCAGCACGCGCACTCGACTTCAACCTCATCTCCCTCTTCCCGCCTACCTACAAGGGCCGCAAGAATGGTCTTCGTATCGATCTTGCAGAGGCTCTTGCCGACATGAACCCCCACTTCCTTCGTTTCCCTGGTGGCAACATGCTCGAGGGTCTCCGAAACGACTCTTGGTGGGACTGGAAGGATTCTCTTGGTCCTCTCCGCTACCGTCCTGGTTTCCAGGGTGTATGGGGATACCAGCAGACCCACGGTCTCGGTCTTATGGAGTATCTTGAGTGGGCAGAGGACATGGATCTCCAGATTGTTCTGGGTGTCTGGGCCGGTCTTGCTCTTGACGGTGGTGTTACTCCCCAGCAAGATCTCGATGCCTACATTGAAGACGCACTCAACGAGATTGAATTCGTTACTGGACCCGCAAACTCCACCTGGGGTGCCCGCCGTGCTGAGCTTGGCCACCCCGAGCCTTTCGAGCTCAACTACGTTGAGGTCGGCAACGAGGATTGGCTTGCTGGTTTCCCTGGCGGTTGGGAATCCTACCGCGCCTACCGTTTCCCCATGTTCTACAACGCCATCCGCAAGGCCTACCCCCACATGACCGTCATCTCCTCCGCTGCCTCCAGCGACCCCGGCGGTACACCCCCTCTCCACGGCCCCAACAAGAAGAACGGCCAGATCCTTCCCTTCGACGCCCTTGGCGACTACCACCCCTACCGCGAGCCCGATGAGCTTGTCTACGAATTCAACCGCTTCGACAACGACGCCGGCCACATTGTTGGTGAAGTTGCCGCCACCCACGTTAACGGCGGCATCCGCTGGGAAGGCAGCTTGTACCCCTTCCCCTGGTGGATCGGCGCCGTCGGTGAAGCCGTCTCCCTCATCGGCTACGAACGCAACTCGGACCGCATCCCCGGCACTTTCTACGCCCCCGTCATGAAGAACAACAACCGCTTCCAGTGGCCCATTACCCTCCTCCAGTACGACGCCGATCCCAAGCGCACCACCAAAGCTGTAACCTGGTACTGCTGGAGCCTGTTCGCTCACCACCCCATCTCCCACACCCTGCCCACATCTTCCAACACCTCCTACGGCCCGCTCTACTGGGGCGCCGGCATCGACGAGAACCGTGGCGGCGCACGCGTCTGGAAGGGCGCCGTGTTCAACACTACCAACAGCGTCGACGTACCTGTTTCCGTCCACTTTGACGGTATCCCAGCGGGTGCCAAGGCGAATCTTACACTTCTTACCAACTCCGTCGGCGATCCGTACATGTACAATGATCCGTTCACCGGCGTTAACATTGTCAACACTACCAATGTTATCCTCACCGCCGGGGGCGACGGCGTGTTCCGCTTCGTCATGCCCGAACTTAGTGTTGCGGTCCTGGATACGGATGTTGGCGCTGGTAATGCTACTGCCAAATCTCGTAGGCGCTTGTCGTAGTTTTATGACGACGTTACTGGTTTTTTTATTTTATTTTAAACCTTTGATGAAGATAATGAAATAAAATAATGTTTTTTTGCTTCGCAATTTACGTTCACAGATGAATTCGCTTTGATGTGATTGAGTATCGAGAACGTAGTATTTGATTTGTACTAGTTACTGGCTCGCATGGCTTTTTTTCCCGAGCGTGCGGTTACTATGAGATGGTGGCGTGCAAGGTAGATTAAATTGCGTGCATATGGCTTCCAATCAAATCTCGAACTTGAAATATATGTATTTTCGAGTAAAAAGATACATTCGAGTAGTAAGTCATCAACGTTACTCGCTTCCATGCCGCCCACACAAGACGAATGCGAAGACCGGCTTCTAAACGGAAAAACTGGTGAATTCAAGTACAAGAGCATCCAATCAGGTACTCTCAGTACCCTTGATTTACACAGTCTTAGAGACAAGAAGAAGGTCCAATAAGCACCCGACCTCGTCGTTCTACAAAGGCAGAACCAATAGCCACCACTCGCTTCGAGTGCTGCGTCTGCTTTCAAACCCAATATGAGCACGGTATACTGCAAACAGCATAGCAATTACCCTTTTTAGCACATTTACGAGCTGTGGACGAATAAGATGCGTGCTTTTGGTGCTGATGTGACCTGACCATCGAGGTGCTCAATTGGTCCAACGCACAACGACGAGGAGGCAGATACAAAATCTCCCAGAGAAGAATAAAAAAAAAATCTCAAAACCTTCAGAGATCCTCGATAAATCAAAAGGGAAAACTCAATGTCACCAGCAAAGCGCAGAAAGACGGGCGGTGCGGACATGAAGCCAAAGAACAAGGCCAGTGAGCGAAAGCCACTCCCAGTCACCATTCTCTCTGGCTTTCTTGTAAGTATCTTCAGGAAGAAGTTTGAATCATGCTTAAAGTAGACAGGGTAGCGGAAAGACAACCCTACTACGACACATCCTCAAGTCACCAGACCACGGATTGCGTATCGCCGTCATCGTGAACGACATGGCATCTGTCAACGTCGACGCCAACATCATCAGCCGATCCAGTAACAAGCCGAGCAGCAACGGCGAGGTACGCGTCAAGGAGAAGATGATACAGATGGAGAACGGTTGCATTTGCTGTACGCTTCGAAGCGATTTGCTGGTCGAGCTGGCTCGTCTTGCGTGGAGTGATCAGGGTTTCGACCATGTTGTGATTGAGAGTTCGGGCATCAGTGAGCCTCAGCAGGTTGCTGAGACGTTTACTACTGAGTTGACTGAGGCTATGCTTGATGCGGAGGGGTTGGAGCCGGATGAGAAGGAGGTGTTTAATAAAGTGTGAGTAGCCGAGGCGACTATCATACCTTGACCTGCTAACTTGAAGTCAAGTGCGAAGATCGGTGGATTGAAGACAATTGCGACTGTCGACACAATGGTAACCGTCGTCGATGCCTTCCGCTTCTTCTCTGAGTTCGACACTGCAGAGTTCCTGCAGGACCGCTTTGGAAGAGAGGAGGTGCCTGACGAGGACCAACGGACCATCTCTGATCTCTTCGCTGATCAGATTGAGTTCGCTAATGTCATCATTGTTAACAAGATTGACAGAGCTGATGCTGCAACTCTGGGCCGCGTCAAGGCCTACATCAAGTCGCTTAATCCGAACGCCAAGCTTATTGAAGCTAGGTATTCAAAGGTGGATGTCCGTGAGATGCTGAACACTGGTGTCTTTAACTTTGGTGAGGCAGTCGCGAGTGCTGGGTGGTTGAAGAGTTTGCACGAGATGACTGTGATGGATGTCCATGGCAAGAAGCGTGTTGCGCCGAAACCAGAGACACTAGAGTGAGTTGATCCCCAGGAAGTTGGGAAGACTGCTAATCTGTTTCCAAAGGTATGGAATTGGTTCCTTTGTGTACCGCGCTCGTAGGCCATTTGATCCTTTGAAGCTTTACCGATTGATTGAGGGCAAGTTCATTCTCCTACAGGATGAAGCGGAAGATCTGGAGGATGAAGAGGACGAAGACCAAGACCAAGACGAAGATACTGATGGATCATCTGAGTCCGGCAAAGCCAGCGCCTCTGGCGACGATTCCGACAAGGAAAGCAATGGTGACGATACTCCTCCAATTGATGATAAGCAGATTCTGGAAAACAAAAGAACCAGCCCTTACTTCGCTGGACTTCACCGTAGCAAAGGCATCTTTTGGCTCGCAACTCGCCCTAACCAAATGGGTTCATGGAGCACCGCCGGCGCAATGCTGACACTCGGATCCGAGATGCCTTGGTTCTGCTGCGTTTCTGAGGAAGACTGGGGTGCTGATGAAGTTACCTTGAAGGCTATCAAGAACGACTTTGAAGGCAAGTGGGGAGATCGTCGCCAGGAGATGGTTTTCATTGGCGAGAAGCTCGATGTGGATGCGATGACCAAGGCGCTCGACGCGTGCTTGCTCAGTCGCAGTGAGATGAAGAAATGGGAAAACGTCATGCTCGACAAGAAGCTAGATAATGATGAAAAGGAAGAGACTCTGCAGGAAATGTGGGATGACGGCTATTGGGCCGAGTGGCCGCGGGTACAGGACGAGGAGGAACATGACCATGATCATTCGCATGACCATGGCCGCCATCAACATGGCCAGAAGCACTGAACTCTCAACGCTTTGATCTGTCAAGGTAGTAATGGTAGCTTGTTACGCAGAGAGGAGTTCAGGGCGGGATGCCACCTGTGACGTAATTCACGTTAGTTTCGGTGCTCGGCGCTTCTAGCCATGCCTCCGTTCGTCGTAGATTCTATCAAGTATCCATGGCCAACTTCTCGATTTTGATTCTGCAACACCAACCAAAAGGCGATGAGCTAATAGCTCATAGTGCACGTAATGAGCCGGGTTGCTAGTGATTGAGGCTGCTCGACTCCAACTACTTTTGCTCAAAAGGGTTGAGGTATACCATCCCTCGTATTCAAATGGTGATCGTGCAGCTGACACGGAGTGCCCGCAGCACCAGTTCTCAAGCAACATGGGGTCTGTGTCCCGTGCTGAAAAGGTTACGCGTCTTACTCAGCGGGGCAATGTGATCTCTGGATATCATCCCAAATACAAGTTCACAACCTCAATTCTATAGATATTGTCTAGAAACAAAGATTTTGGCAGCTTTCCCAGATGTTCGATCCAGTGTCGAAGTTGCTACGCATCAACCTTGCGTTGTTTGGGGGGCGCTTCCTATCTTCCCCAGGCGAACCAATTGGCCGTCTTCCTGCAATGGGATGGAGCTCCTGGAACGTGTACCGATGCGACATCAACGAGACACTCTTTGTGGAAGTAGGAAATCTTATGGTCTCCCTTGGCCTGAAGGATGTCGGCTACAGCTATGTCAACATTGATGACTGTTGGAGTGATAGAGACTATCAACGCGACGATATCACTGGGAAGATTAGACCAGACTACGACAAGTTTCCCAAGGGCATCAAACATACAGCTGATGAGATCCACAAACTTGGTTTGAGATTCGGAATTTATAGTGACTCGGGCACATGGACATGTGCCGGATATGCCGGCTCTCTGGGAAACGAGAGACTAGATGCAGAGACATTTGCAGAATGGGGTGTTGATTGTAGGTGCGACATGGACAGTCAGAAATATAACTAACAGCAAACAGACTTGAAGTACGACAACTGTTTTGTCCCTCAGGAATGGCAGGATAAATACCGATGGAGTCCAGATGACTGGGTGGCTGATCCTCCTGACGAACAAAGAGCAGGTGATGACGCTGAAACCGAAGTAATTGAAGCGCCAGATGGCTACGATTGGAGGTCCTCCAAAACCTTTTCTCGCTACAAAAAGATGGGAGACGCATTGCTCGCTACCAACCGCCCCATACAGTTCTCTCAATGCGTATGGGGAAATGCCCACATTGATCAATGGGGCAACGAGACTGGCCACAGTTGGCGAATGTGGGGGGATATTGGGCCTAGATGGGAGGATGTCCAGAATGGAGACTGGGGTATCATGCCTATCCTCAACCACGCATCATTCTTCATCAATAGCACCGACTTTTGGGGGCATGGTGACTGGGACATGCTCCAAGTGGGCAATGGTGAGCTGACCTTCCATGAGAGCCGTACACACTTCGCAATGTGGGCTGCCCTGAAATCGCCTCTTATCATTGGAACACCACTTCACGATATCAAGCCAGAGATATTGGAGATTCTCAGCAACAAAGAGCTCATTGATTTCAACCAGGATCCATTCGTGGGACCCGCTGCTAAGCCATACAAGTGGGGCGTGAATCCGGACTTTACATGGAATCGGACTCACCCCGCTGAGTATTGGAGCGGGCTGTCATCCAAAGGCGTGCACGTGTTTGTCATGAACACGCTGAACACTGTACAAACTAAGATCATCGACTTTTCGGAGGTTCCAGAGCTTGATCCTGATGTTGCATACACGATCATTGACTCCTGGACTGGGAAAAAGCTAGGGAAGTTTAAAGGGAAATATAAGGCGACCGTCGATGCTCACGACACCATAGCGATTCGATTGGTCAGGGCAAGTAGTTTTTACTATTCGAGATTGCAGACCACATTTTGAGAAACTTCCTCGTCTCAGGAGTGAAGGAGGTGCTGGATTTTGTATGTATCAGGCCTCTGTTAAACAATTGACTATCAAGAATAAGGACAAGATCGGCTCTTGTGGGGTGCAGATCTAGCACTGGCGGGACATGTTGTGACGTCAATCACTCCAATTACCCCAACTTCTTCAAGTAGATCATTGACTCGAGATGATTCCACTTGAGCAATTGCTATCTCATTGAAAATGAAAACAGAGCATGACGTACATGACGACAACGAGCGGTTGATTGATCCCATGATAGTTGTTCTAGTGGGAGCTAATCTACCAGAAAAGCCACAATCAACTTCACCCAAATCGCAATCACAAACGGCGAAAAATTTAACATGAGTACACAGCTCAAGAATAAAAAGAAATGAGATCAGGAATAGGTGGCGCTCAAGCGAACCCGGCTGTTGGGTCTATGCTGGTTCATTGATCCAAGACCACAATGGAGCCTTTTACCCCGAGGCTAAATACAACACTATGTTCCTCGGGACTACTCCGGAATGTAACCCAATACAACGAAAAAGAACCTTTACTACGCCTACGATCTGCACCGGAGTTCTGAAAATGGAATGCGGGGGACGTTGCGCTAACGACGAACTACATAGTTCGTCAGCAGTACATCGTACGTACACGGGCAAAATGCGGTCCATCAATGAGGCGGGGGGCAGTTACAGATCACCATCTCGTCGGGTATTGGCACACGATATCTTGACTCTATAGTGGAGTCACATGAAGTATAAAACCCATACGTTCGGACCGTATTTGGTTATAAAATTTCGGCTCTGACCATGTTTATCACAGCAATCCTTGCTGCCGTTGCTGGCTTCGTGCCATTGGCAGCAGCGGAAAACAGCACTCGACTATGGTACACTACTCCCGTCGCATCAAGTACCTGGACCGATGCTCTCCCGATTGGAAATGGCCGCCTCGGAGCAATGATCTATGGCATCCCGGTGCAAGAACGCATACAACTTAACGAAGAAACCGTATGGTCAGGAGGCCGACGAGATCGGGTAAATCAAAATGGTGCCCAAACAGTTTCGGAAGTTCGAGATTTACTCGCTCGAGGCGATGCTGCTGGTGCGCAAAAGCTGGCCAATTTAGGTATGATGGGCACTCCACAAACATGCAGGAATTACCAAACCTTGGGCGATATGGAAATCTCTTTCGACGGTACAAGTAAATACGACAAAAGTACGTATGAACGGTGGCTGGATCTGGACACAGCTCTGTCTGGTGTACGGTTTAAGGTCAACGATACTCTGTACGAGCGGGAGATGTTCGTGTCGGTGCCAGACGATGTTTTTGTACACCGCCTAAAAGCAACGGGAAACGAGAAACTGTCTTTCCAAATACGTGTGCATCGACCCAAGGATGGTTTGAACGAAGCTTCGGATCAGAACTGGAACGAAAATGGGTGGACATACATGACGGGTGGAACAGGCGGTATCGATCCGGTAGTTTTTACTACTGCTTTAGCGGTTAAGTCGGACGGTCATGTCAGAACACTGGGCGAATTCATCGTCGTGGAGAATGCTACTGAAGCGACGGCTTTCCTTGCAGCTGCGACTTCATATCGCCACAACGATACTAAAGCTGCTGTGGACAGCACTATACAAAAAGCCCAGCAACACACCTACGAAGAGCTCCGTCGTCGCCATATTGAGGATTATGCGCCGTTTTACAACGCCAGCGTGCTTAATCTGAATGGGCCGGATCTCCAGTCGAGCAGCTTACCGACTAATGCACGAATAAACGCGACTCGCAAAGGTGCAAACGATCCTGGATTGATCGCGTTAGCCTACAATTATGGTCGCTATTTGCTCATCGCTTCTTCTCGAGCTGGTAATCTGCCATCGAACCTTCAAGGCATCTGGAACAAAGAATTCGACCCGTTGTGGGGCTCCAAATATACTGTCAACATCAATCTCCAGATGAATTACTGGCCCGCAGAGGTTACAAGTCTTTCTAGTCTACATGAGCCGTTCTTTGATCTTCTGGAACTGATGCGCAAGGATGGCACGCACACAGCTAAAGCTATGTACAATGCATCTGGGTGGATGAGCCATCATAACACAGATCTCTGGGGTGACACGGCACCTGTCGACACGTATCTACCCGCTACTTACTGGACACTATCTTCTGGATGGCTCGTCACTCACATACTTGAGCATTACTGGTACACAGGCGACAAGAGCTTCCTCGATTCAAACTTGCATATCGTATCCGAAGCCATTGAATTCTACCTGGACACACTTCAGCCCTACAAAGCCAATGGAACCGATTATCTTGTTACCAACCCATCTGTTTCGCCAGAAAACACATACGTAGGCCCAGATGGAAAGTCCTACAACTTCGACACCGCGCCCACATGCGACATTGAAATCCTCAACGAGCTCTTCACAAACTATCTCAACGCCGTCGCCACCCTCTCAAACTCAACCGTAGACTCTTCATTCCTAACACGCATCCGCGACACCCAAGCCAAGCTCCCACCATACCGGTATTCAACTCGCTACCCAGGCACATTGCAGGAATGGATGCAAGACTACGAGCAAGCCGAGCCAGGTCACCGCCACGTCTCCCACCTCTACGCCCTCTACCCAGGAACCCAAATCCTTCCTCCCGGCGCCCCAGGCTACGACGCTAAGCTCTTCAATGCCGCAGCTGCTACGCTCGAGGACCGTCTGTCGCACAACGGTGCGGGAACGGGTTGGTCGCGTGCGTGGACAATTAATTGGTATGCTCGTTTACAAAATAGGACTGCGCTTGCGGAGAATACATTTCAGTTCTTCAATACGAGCGTGTTTAATAATCTCATGGATGTTAATGAGGGCATTTTCCAGATCGATGGTAACCTCGGGTTCGTAAGCGGTGTTGCAGAAGGATTGCTACAATCCCACGTTGTCGACGACAAGGGCGTCAGAGAAGTATGGCTACTACCCGTTCTACCAGAAGAATGGAGTGATGGATCTGTCAATGGGATTGCGGCAAGAGGCGGGTTCGTATTCGATCTTGAGTGGGCGGGTGGAAAGCTTGTGCATATGAGGATGGAGAGTAGGGTTGGTGGACCGGTTGTGCTGAAATACGGCGGTAGTGGCAATTCGACAATTGCTGCTAGGCAGGCTGAAGGCTTTTCTAATGGTCGTATGAGGTTGGAGACTAAGGCGGGGGATGTTAGGGAGTTTGATTTCCGTAAGGCTTAGGGTGATTATATACTGAATCACAGCTTCATGCTACGAATTACCATTCTTTGATATTGCTCCAATTTATCAATAATATGAACATATGTATTCTGAATCCCAAGTTCAACGAGATACATGAGTTTGTTATCTATTTTCCGGTACAGCTACTCAATAGCCCATATCAATCTAACGAGTCTTGATGTACTTCTTGCATGCCGAGCAGATGTTCCAGATGGGTCGAATTTTCACCATGACGAGTTGAATGAAGAGAGATCCACCATTGACGAAGATGTGCTTGAAACAGTAAGCATTAAGAGATGAAACAGAATTCAGGATCTGATATTCATCGTAGAAAAGGTGCTGGAGCGGGGAGCGCTAGACTCAAGACGGCTGCAAAATGGAGGGCGCTCAGACCAAGAACGCGAGCGCGACTTCACAATTCGCGTCGCCCCTAACGACGGCTTTGTCTGCCCCTCTCTACCTCCACACACAAACACCATAACGACTTACGACCCACGACGATAATGGCAGACAGACAGACACCGTTTTCCATTAGCCTTTTCGGCAGCCAGGCAGGCGATGGCCCTCAGGATGACACTGCGCCTTCGCGCGTGCAACGAGCATTGGTGGACTTTATTATGGAGTTTACCCTGGATAACATCTTCGTTTACAGGTATACAAAAAAGCAGTCGTGAAGTAACAAGTGTGGGACTGATATGGTCTCCAGAGATCAAATACGCGAGAACGTGCTCTTGAAGCAATACTACTGTGATATTGACGTCGCCCATCTCATCAGCTACAGCCCCGAGCTGGCACATGACCTCAGACAGAACCCGGCTGAAATCATACCTCTTGTATGTTGTATTCTCTGTTTCTTCGTACAAGCATTGACATTGGCCAGTTTGAAGCCGCCCTCAAGACGTGTACGCAGCGTATCGTCTACCCCTCACAGAAGAACATATCCCTACCTCAACACCAATTGCTCCTCCACTCCAACGCTTCAGAGCTCTCTATCCGTGACCTCACCGCTACAAACGTCTCACAACTTGTACGCATACCCGGTATCATCATTGGTGCATCCACGCTTTCCTCCAAGGCCACAGCCCTCGCTATTCGATGCCGCAATTGCCAGCATGAAGAGATCCTACCTATAGCTGGCGGCTTCTCAGGAGTCTCTCTTCCAAGGACATGCAGCAGGAAAAGGGGAGAAGGCGAGGTCGGCGAGCAGTGTCCGCTAGACCCATACTATGTCATGCACGAGCGCTGCCAGTTCATCGACCAGCAGGTGCTCAAGCTGCAGGAAGCGCCTGATATGGTTCCAGTTGGTGAACTGCCGCGCCACATTATGATTTCTGCAGACAGATATCTTGCTAACCGCGTTGTTCCTGGTACACGGTGCTCCGTCATGGGCATCTTTTCTATTTACCAGCAAAAGGGTTCCAAGCGTGCAGGAAACGCTGCTGTAGCCATCCGTAATCCCTATATACGCGCCGTCGGCATCCACGCAGAAGTCGATCACGGAACCAAGGGAAATGCGGTTTTTACCGAGGAGGAAGAGCAAGAATTCCTGGAGATGAGCCGCAGACCAGACATCTACGAGGTCTTTTCGCGGTGCATTGCACCCTCAATCTACGGAAACCAGGATATCAAAAAGGCCATTTGTTGCTTGCTAATGGGTGGTTCAAAGAAGATTCTACCAGATGGAATGAAGCTTCGTGGTGACATCAACGTGCTTCTTCTCGGTGACCCAGGTACTGCCAAGTCACAGTTGCTCAAATTCGTCGAGAAAGTGTCGCCAATTGCCATTTACACATCCGGAAAAGGATCTTCGGCCGCTGGTTTGACAGCTTCGGTGCAACGCGATCACAACACACGCGAGTTCTATCTCGAAGGAGGTGCTATGGTTCTCGCGGACGGTGGTGTAGTGTGTATTGACGAGTTCGACAAGATGCGTGACGAAGACCGAGTAGCTATCCACGAAGCCATGGAGCAGCAAACCATTTCCATTGCCAAAGCAGGTATCACAACTATTCTCAACTCACGAACATCGGTTCTGGCGGCCGCCAATCCCATTTTCGGACGTTACGACGATATGAAGACGCCTGGTGAGAATATTGATTTCCAAACCACCATTCTGTCTCGTTTCGATATGATTTTCATTGTGCGCGACGAGCATGACCGTGGACGTGACGAGCGGATAGCGAAGCACGTCATGGGCATCGCAATGGGCGGGCGCGGTGTGGAAGAAAATGTACAAGCTGAGATACCGATTGAAAAGATGAAGCGCTACATCACCTACTGCCGACAACGGTGCGCACCTCGTCTTTCGCCCGAAGCAGCGGAGAAACTCTCGAGTCACTTTGTTAGCATTAGGCGACAAGTGCATGCTTCCGAAGTCAACGCCAACCAACGGTCTAGCATCCCGATTACGGTGCGTCAACTGGAGGCCATTATCCGTATCACCGAATCGCTAGCCAAGCTATCGCTCTCGCCCATAGCAGATGAGTCTCATGTCGATGAAGCAATCCGCCTGTTCCTCGCGTCTACCATGGACGCGGTGAACCAGGGCGAAGGACAGAGTTCAAAGGAACTCATGGATGAGGTCAACAAGGTGGAAGAGGAACTTCGGCGCCGTATGCCCATCGGGTGGCAGGTCAACCTGTCGACGCTCAAGCGTGAAATGGTGGATGGCAAGGGATACTCTGAACAGGCTCTTGCGCGGGCGCTGCACGTAATGAATGCGCGAGAGACGATAAGGTGGAGACACGGAAACAGCGTTGTCTTCCGCGCTAGTGCCTAAAATTTGGGACTGTTTTTGAGGTGTTTGTCTGGGAGTGAGGCGTATTCGCCTTGTTCGAGGCGCTGGGTGGAGAGTAGGTGATGAAGGAAAACTCGGCATGGGATTGGATAGACACATTATTGCCATGTAAAATCTGGCGCGGCGCAATATTCCCGCGCAGACTCTGAGTTGTGCAAACCAATTTTCTCGTTACCCAACACTACCGTAACATCATCGCCAACGCCGCAAAATTATCGGAAGGAAACAAGGCTTCCATGTTCGAAACTGGTTAGCGCGTCTTGGATGAGTGCACATTGTATGTCCAGAGGTGTAGGTCTTAGGCTTCGCTTTCCCAAACCAGACTTGACTCGTTACTCAATTGTGGGAACTGTGGGCCGCTTTTCTCGCATTTCGTGGCTCACTAATGGAGATAAGGTGGATAAGAAGTCATGTTTTTGATCGTCTCCACATTTCCACCGTATTTGAACCTGGGGATGGCTCCCGCATGATTGGGTGGGGAGGGATACGGTGAAGATTTGATGGATTGTGGGGACTGTTGGAGACACTGCTTTCATGGTATGTATAGAACGTTGGGCACTTGATATGATTGGCTTTTTTGTGGTCATTGATATGGAAATGATGATTGAATTTCTCTATTTAATAGTTCTCGCCGTGAATCGATGTCGAATCTGGGGGATGTGAGGCTGGAGTGAGGACAGGTATGCTAGTGGGTTGGCCCACAAGGTTCCAGTTCAGCACGCAGCCGACATCCAAATGTGAGATTTCGCTTGTCAAGATCGGTGCTGGGTGGATGGGATGTTTTGGCTTCAGTGGCTTGTTGGTGAGACCGAGGAGCTTCCAGCCTGTGCTTCAAAGGGCCCGAAGACTGGAGCTATCCGAGGTGCTAGTTGTTAAATGATATGATGAAGTCACGGAATGGCGGTCGACAAGATTAGAGTATAGATATGAAGGACCCAAGGCAATGAAACTACATCGTCATATTGGACCAAATAGAGGCTGTTATACAAGCTCACAAAGGCGTCTGGTTGGTATGCTCCGCGGCAGTGCCATTGCAAGTGAAGCCTCGCCATTACTGAGTATTCTACAAGTGATTTGTTGGATCCAAATACATTGATGGTCAGCCTGGAATGGGGCCATACAGCTTCGCCCAACCGAGTGCGAAGTGGCATATACATCACCCATTTGCAAGAATGGGCTGACTGTGCACGTGGTGTTTCCCAACGCAAATATGATGAGTTGGGAAGATGTTTTCGCATGTCTGGCATCGTTTTGCATACGATTTGGGGTAGCACGACTTGCATCAGTTGATTGTTACCCCAGATTCTGTCGATGTAGAGCCATATGTTCAGCGTCGTGAAGTATGCAAAGTGTTAGGCCTGATAGTGATGGAGAAGATGATATCACGGTATTGACGCAACCTCCCTGGTGAACGAATGCCAGGTGTATCGCGTATCGGCCGCTTCTAGCCTTGGGCTCCGTGGACAGGTTCTGGCACACTACTTTCTCGCTCTATTCATTCGAACTACCAAAGGTCATATGACGCACCAAGTTGCAGAATGCCTTTGATCATCACCAACATGATGTCATGTAGTGCGCTATAGCATTCCCATGGCTTGATCAAGGAAGTCACTGTAGGGGCTAACAAGGATAGACAGGAGCGCTGTAAGGTGGTCCCTGCAGTTGTTGTAAAGAGTCCGGAGCGCAAGGACCATGGGCAATTTGCGATTCTGAGGCTGAGGGTGCCAGGTGAGGGTGTGCATCTCGAAAGCCAAGGGGCCACGATATAGGCTTTGAGTAATGGCTATGGTTTTCGGTGGGCCTCTGGTTCAGAAGACTGCTTTGCCAAGGTACGCTCAACTGGAGTTAGTAGAATGAACCATAACGCCTCGTTTCCACACCGGAAATCTTGCAAGTTGTACATGCCATATGCAATGTATTTGTTGGGCACTGCTGGGGCGGGTTGCGGGACACTCTCCGTGGCTTGTTCGACTGGTGGAGGTTAGTATGTCCAAGAAGTACGAAGACTTACGCAAGTAGACTGAGCACTTTGTGGTGGGTACCATTATTGGAAGTGACTCTCGTGACTACAACGAGGGAAGCTGGTCCTGATATAGACGAATGCCATCCTATAGATGAGGAACGGACACGTTTTTTTCTTCAATTTTTCTCATGGAACCTAGCAAATAGGGTTTGGAGAGAATGTCAGCGTATTGAGGCCAAGGGCTGCACAAAAAAAATGGGCCAGCTGTGGGATCCATGGTCGTTGCTGAACCACAGCGGTCTGATGCGTCACTACCTGGTATGGAGGTGTCCCAAGAGAGAGCGAGCACAGAAACATATAAGTATCTGACAAATGCGCGCCTTCTCTCAGGCAGTCCATTGCTATCCAGCGACGCAACTCGCAATCATCAGCATCATCATGGACTTTGACTGGGAGTTTGATGCAGAGCTGCTTGATCAGCCAACACTATTGGACGGACTGAGTTTTGGTGAGGATATTGTCAGCAGCGGCACTCATCTTGCACAGGGTGCTGGTGGTGGAGTGCAGCCCGGCGGCTCACTGCTTCAGACAGCCGGTAAGTTTTCCCGCTCCGCTCCGAGCTCGGCGGGACTCGGGGGTTCGGTGGTTCGATCTGATAAACTAGGATATCCATCTGATAACAGCGCGCTTCTCCATTCGCACCCGACCTTTACCCAACAAGAGGTGGCGGCTATCAGGAACGAGATGCTCCTCAACTACATGAATGCACCCGCTGGCCGTGCTGCCTCGCCCACCGCCTATAACTCACCCGCTGCCTCGCCTCAATCGCCCACTGCGCTCGTGGAAAACACTGATTCCCGCCGACCCAGTCGAAGTAAGTGTACACCCATCCATTGCTTTTCCCTTGTCCCACCCGCGGTTTGCCGCGGCTGTTGGCTGCACAACACCACAGTTGGCGGTATGTACTGGTACTGACAGACTGGCAGCCCTCGTCCCCTGCCCCGCAGTCCCTGCGCACGACTCCGTCGCCACGTTGTCTCCTGAATCCAACACCAACGCTGGCCCTCCCCAGACTGGCGGGGGCCCGCTCAGCAAGACCCATGTTGTCCCACCACGCCCCAAGCCCGGCCGCAAGCCCGCCACCGAGGAGCCAGAGTCGAAGCGCAAGGCCCAAAACCGACAGTCGCAGCGCAACTTTCGCCAGCGCAAGCAGAGGACCGTTCTGGATCTGCAGGAGTCGTTGAATCAGGTCTCTAGGCAACTTTTGGGCGCTAATACTGACCACGCCAGAGAGCGTGACCAACTCAGAAGTGAAATCGAAAAACTCAAAAACTATAACCAAAGACTAATCAGCGAAGTCGAAGATTGGAAAACAGCGTGCAAATATTTGCAGGACAGAATGTCAGCCATCTCTGGCCAACCCCCTTCCATGCCTCTCTCCTACCCCCGTCATGACACTCCCCTCCGCAGGGCCTTCGACACCGACTTCAATGCCCAAGCTCTCGTTCCCAGCCCTCAACCAACAGACTTGGGATGTGACCGTTGCACAAAGGACCATTGCGCCTGTCTAGCTGAGATGACCAATGACGCCGCTTTCCAAGGTCCTGTCGACCCCATGACAGGCGTCCTTCGCGCCGACCATGGAGAGCCTGAGGACGACAAGCCACGCGACCACAGCGAATTCGAAACAGACTTTACAGCTGCGTTCAGTAAACCAAAACCCCATGATGCCGATCCGGCTGCACTCCTCTCTTCGGCCGAAGACGCAAAGTTTCCTGATTGTGGTTTTTGCGCAGACCAGCCAGAGTCTTGCATCTGCAGAAGCTTGCGTTCCGAAACTGCAGATGCAACCTCATCACTGGCGCCCATTTCAACTGCCCCCTCTGCTGAACCTGTCAAGTCAAGTGTGGCTGTGACCGGTCCCGGTTCCTGTGCTGATTGTCAAGCGAACCCTGAGCAGCGCGCCTGGTGCCAAAGGGTTGCACAGCTTCGCAGCGAAGCGACACCGCCCAACTCTCGACGCAACTCAACAAAGAGCGTTGTGCTAGGAACCATGGAGCCCAAGGCCTCTACCAGTATCGACATGAGCAGCCCTGTGGGTCGTGGAGACACGGTTGGCTGCAGTGATGCTTTCAAGCTGCTTGTCGGGCGAGTCGACACGCAAATGGATTGGCGTCAACTGAAGCCTGTCCCTCCAACCTTTGCGCAAGAAGATGCTCGAAAGAACACATTCACCATGGAGCCCGGCATGTATAGCGCTATGGAGCTGGATGCTAGCAGCATCCTCACTACTCTGCAGCATGCTCCGGGTCCCATCAAGCCTCGTCCATCCGATGGTACATATGCACGCTTGGTTCAAGAAGCAGAAGAGAGGCGCCGGAAGTCTTCCACTCCCATGAAGAAGTCCGATGACCATCCCATGCTGGACTGTGATAAGAACTAACTTTACATTTCCTCCATCTTTGATTCCAACGACCATCATTCTGCCATAGTTTATCGGCAATGGTCGTTACAGAGTCATCATCACGATTGACTGTACATCCCATGTGATGGGATCAGCAGTCGCAAAAAAAAGATTACGAATCACGGCAGGGCGGTCATTTCACTGATTTTTGTTTCCACTACTTGGTTTTACTACAGCAGCGATCAGACTATAATGATCATGGGATAGAGTAATAAGAGAATACATCTCTTCACGTATTACGTGTAACATTTACCTTTGATTTTTGACGAGTTTCACGTGCTTTTGAGTGACTTGTCCATAAGAAAATTTGTACACCGAGGCATTTTTCCTACTGGATTGCTGGTCGAACGGACCGAAGAGGTGCCGGTCGAAAGTATCAGTCACGCCATAATCACTCTTTGTGGCTTTGACAACAGACGCTTGTACTATACGCTTACGTGACATTCTTTGGCTGGAACAATCAGCGGAGATTGTTCGGGCACAACATGCTATGTGATTGGCGTAAAGCCCTTCCGTTATCGGATCTTATCAGATGATCAGATAAAAAATTTGCACTAGACTCGAACCAGTTTCCGGTGCGCAAACCGCGGATCAACGTTTACACGGTCAGTCCATTATGGTAGAAGGTAAGAGTCGTGATCATGTGATGAAGACGATAGAAATGGAAGTAAACACCATGAAATTATCCCAACATTTGCTGTTTTCGTGAAGAAGAACTCGCACATCGAGTATCGAATATTTTCCGCTTTGTCCAAGTCGCACATCTTTGCTCCATCATTTTTTCTCCTGCTCAAAACTACTGTTTTTCACATCCTCTTAAAAAGAAGAAGTTACTTCTTAACCCCATTAACAACAACTTCATGTCCTTCCCCCTTTCCCTGTGCATTATACACTCCCGGCCCCGCTCTAACCGCAACCTAAACGTGTGCATTGTCAATTCCATTCTTACTCTCTATCCAACAAAACTCCCGTACCAAAAACCGTTGTATAGAACAACGTTTATCAATAAAAGTCACTCTACAAGGCTAGGCTATGTAGTGAATTAAGAAGAAAGGTAATAACGAACCTGAACATCCACCCCCCATTTCTGTGCGTTAGCAAGAGCAATGTTTGCAGCTTCTTGCTCCAGACATGCAGCTGCGGCGGCAAGTTTGGTGCCTGCGGCTGAGAGAGTGGTTCCTAGCGTGGAGAGTTCGGAGGCGAGTTTTAGGAGGGTGTCTGGGGCTGTGGTGGACATTTTTTTCTTCTTGCTTTCTTTTAGGTTTGATGTGCTAGGTAGGTTGGTGAGTGATGAGTTTAGGACAAAGAGGGTGTGATGGGTGTGAGGGCTGGTGGGTAGAGATGGGGTATGTAAGAGTAGATGGTGCTTGTGGAAGTGCTGAATTGGTTTGACATGTTAGGTGTATAGAGAACGGTGGGGGTTTGGATATTATGTTTGAAAATGTTCATGGGTGTCTTTGGGAGATGTGTTGTATCATACTTCAAGTTCAAAGGAGAATTTATGCGACTGCAACATTGAATGGCATATTGAATAACAGGAACTCTAGCACTACAACACTTATGCTTAAGTGTACGATTATATCATGACGACTGTAGATGGCAACTCATACCTGTCCAGTACGTGTTTGCATGACGGTTTACGCCCTCGAATCCTCTTTCATTTTCCGTAGCTGAGCCATCACATCTTTCTTTGAGATATTATCTTTCAAACACTTCAAGATTAAGTCTTGCTCGCTTGTCGGAGCCATACCTGCGGCCTCTGGTACTCTCCTATCAAGATTGGTGGGAAACGGATATCCCTCCGCGACAACACTGACAAACGCCTTTACCTCATCACTGAACCCATTCTTCACATGCATTTCTGACAGCGCATCCCACGTGTGCTCAATAAGAGGATACGTATCGATTGATTCCATGGGCTTACCAAACGCTGATGAAATCTGCAGCAGGTTCGCCGAGCGCATGATATCCGTAGAGTCATTCTGACCTGCAGCATGGAACAGCGCGGGATTGAAGAACAACCCATCGCCTTTTTCCAACGGCAACGAGACATAGTTCTCCAAAAAGAAGTCCTGGAACTCAGGTATCCGATATGCCATATACCCTTGCTTAAACTTCTGACTGAATGGCAACAATCGTGTCGGACCACTTTCTACGGGCATATGCGAATGCGCAACTGCACCTTGCAGCGTGAGAAACTGCGACGCAACCTGCACTCCTTTTGGGAATCTCGCGCATGACTCGCTATCTTGAAACCCAATGTGGTAGTCTCGGTGGGAAATCTGGGCTTGGGCGCCGGGCTTCACGATATTGACTTGTGCAGTCAAGCGGTGATACGGACCGAGCCACGCCTCGGATATCAATGGAAGCCAAGGGTTGGAGTAGTATTTTACAAATGAGGCTGCATCCAAGAGGCAGTGTTTAGATAGTGAATTCCAGATGCGGTCGTTTGCGCCGGCGCCTGCAAAGTGGTCGCCGCGTTGGCTAGACACTTGTTTCTCTTCTGCGATTATTGATGAGTAGACTTTGTTGACGTCGTCAATTAAAGACGTGTCTTGGTAGAGGTTCTTGGTGATGAAGACGCCGGGGCCTGAAAGCAGGATGTCGTACCATTCGTCCTGTAGAGCAGCAAGGTGTTCTGGACTCGATGATGATATATCGGGGAGATGATATATCGGCACGTGCGACTCGACAGTGCTTGCAAGCGGATAGCCAATTGATGAAGACTCTGTTGTTAGCTTCTTGAAGTCTTCCAATGACGGCGGGTTGTTGGTAGAGTACAACCGAGGCTGGATTCCTAATTCTTGGCGGCCGTGCTTGACGCCGTTTGGGGTAGAGTAGTCATTCATTGTTAGGCCTTATGTGACGATGTTCGAAGGCTGCGCATGTACTCCTGGCTGAGTATGCAAGGGCGTTTGTCGGTATTGATTATGTCGGCAGTTGTGCCACGACGTACGTAATAGTAGTAGTCCTATTGGCTCTACATATTGGGGTTCCGGGCGGAAAGCGGAGAAGCAACCCGACACCCCCTTCAACTCGAACTATGTACAGACAAACACATCCACGTCTGTGAGAATCAAATGAGCACGCGTGCATCGTGTTCGTGCAGGAGGCATGTGTATTAAGCTGGAAATTGCGTATTTGAAGTAACGCCAAATATAGAGATGTTGCACAGCTATGAGACTTGGCATACTTCATGGGGTAAGATATTGTTACTCGTCTGCTGATCGACTTTCATCATCGATCAGGATAGAAGGCGCTTCACCTTCTATCGAAGATATGACGGTGGTTTAAAAGGGCCATTTATTTCGCATCAATCACCGCGCGGTCACGCCATAGAGCCTTGTTTTCCCCCGCTCTTGTCATTAATTTCCGACTTGCTTGGCCGAGTTAGTGCAGATTGGCGAATGCTTGGCTTTGGAGAGGCGATGCGCGGTACGCTGCCAAGGTGTTGAGATAGATGAAACGCACCGACTAGTTGTGTCAGTCTGCTCTGGGCCTCCCGAGATACGAGGGTTCTCATGCTTTGACACGAAAACGGCACCGACACATTTGGAAGCACGGATGCTTCTGGCATATCTCGGGTTGTGCGCATCAGTTTTATGGTAATGCCTGCATGAATAGATTTCTCGCATCACAGCGCTTCTCTTGGTAAACTGCATTGGTTGATACTTGCATATGATCATGGGTTCAGATTGTGATTGCGTTTGTTCGGGTTGATCTTAGAACTATCCCAAATCCTGAGCCTATGCCTGCAACCTTCTTAGAATAGTTTTCAATACAAATCTTGTGCAAGGTGCTGAAAAGTTGTTTTTTTTTTCGCTTGGAAAAATAACATACGATAAATGACTGCTTGGGAAGAAAACGAAAATCGGACAAAGGATGAATATATGGAAGGTGCTAGATCGAATGCAATAGAGATGGGATTTCTTGTTCTTACTCGCATGAAAATTAGAAAGACGCATATAATATATCATTGCGAATCACAAAAGCTGATTGAGAGTATATCAGATCTTATTATTTTCATGTTGAAAGTGACACGCCAAAAGATGTGTGTATCTTCTGTCTCACTATCTCCGTATCGAACGACGATATTTGCAAACCACGATAGAGAATGTGAACATAGTTCACGTCGTATACAAATATGCTCATACCAGGTGATAAACATTTTAGTGTGGAAACTTTGTATATATTGTAGCACTTAGAGTTTCCAGTAGACAGTGAGTTTGGTTGTAACACAACTCATGATAAATCATTATTTCTACTAAGTGCCAGCCCTGATAGATCATATTATTGAAGTATATTCGAAAAAGGAAAAGCGGTGTTTTTCTGAATCGACTAATAAGATCTTCAAATATCAAATACAGATACTCCATCATGTCTGATTCACACGATGATTTATCAGTCAGTACAAAGATATTCATTCGTAAAGTAGAATCGTGGTTGCAAGTTCAAATCTTAGTTCACTAGTTTCATCGCATAATGCAAAATGAGTCTACATAACTCCTAGATATCACAAACGAGGGCCAGCGATCTATACTACTAAGAAAATACACAGTGGTGTTGAATGAACACAAAAGTTGTTCTTACAACAGCGCATCTGCCGACTTAATGCTGAGCGGCAGCTAAACCAAGTTCGGCCACGTACATCAAAGACCCTGCAGGTTATCCCAAGCGGGGCAAGCCTCCCACGCCCCCCACCCCTGCAGTTCTACCAATAAACTTTCGATAACCATAACAACTTGCTCAACCTAAAAACCACGACACGATTCCGCCCAAAACACCACACGACTGATATTTCGTAATGTCGATCCGAATGTTTACAAACCCTCCACCCCCCTTTCTCCTGCATACCCGCAAGCTTCCGTGTTGGCCCCTACCCCGCTTCTTTGTTCTATGTGTAACTACAAGAAACCTGAAACACGGCACCCCGGTAGACTTCGAGAACCCGCCCGCCTCCGCTCCCCTATTCATGTTCGAAGGACGGCGGCAAAAAAAGAAACGACACGAGGCAGCAAAGCAACGAAGGGCAAAGCAACGAAGAAAGAAGAAAAAGCACGAAGTCATCCTAGTCGCATGAAAAACGGCGCACAACAAACGGTGTAAAAAACATGAATTTTAATTTCTACCCTAAAAAATAGATGGGTCTGCGTGAAACGTCGTACCCATATTTCCCCATCGTCATTCGTTCGTCACATCGCCTCAACACTCTCAGCTCTCTCAAATCTCCCCATTTCGCCACCCGTCAGTGCAGTGCGAGGGGGGCCCAACCCACCCGCCTACCTACCGATGTCAAAGACACGACCTGACGAGCCATGCTCACGCATGAATTTGCCCAGGGCCTCGAGCGTCGCAGTGTACCCATCGATCTGATGCTCAAGCCACAGAGAGTGGTATTTGGCTGGAATCGCGAGCTGCAGGTCGCGCAACGCATGTTCCATGGATACGAGCAATGTGCCTGCCTGCTGCATCATGAGCCGATGGTTAGTGGCCTGAGTAGTGGTAATAGAGTGTTGAGAGTGCTCGGTCAGGAAGGTGGTGATTAGGTCTTGCAGACCGAGACAGCAGCGTAGTGCGCGGCGTGGAAGCTTGGAGGCGGCGGTGGATTGCTTAGCGGAAGAGCTAGAGTTGCAGCCCGAAGGTGCGAGGCTCGCTTTGTCTTGCGAGGATTGCTTAACGGCCGCGTTGCTTGACTCGTTGGTGGGCAGCTTGCCCACCGCTGGAGGTTGGCATGGATCCGAGCATGGGACGTTGCCGTAAGGAGGCTGGCTAACAGCTGACTTGGCGCAGTCCATGTTGGTGGTCTGGTGTTATTTTGACTTGTCCTGTAATTCTTGTTACGTGAGTGTGATGCTATTCTGTGAGTTGTGGTTGCGGATATCGATATTTGAAAAAAAAACGGTAACAAGGAGACCTGGTTTTAATATTCTGATGCACAACGACTCTGTGTAGTCAGTCAGTGCAGTGTTAAGGTTACAATGGTGAAAAGATCCGTTGACATGAGCATCTGGGATATTTCAATGATATAGTGCACGTAACGATGCAGGGAGATACTCCACGCTCGTAGTGAAAGACCATCGAATTGACCCTGTATTGTATGGGCACACTGATAAAAAAACAATCCCTTATTTAAATTCAGTTTTGTCCTAAAATATTCATTATCACACAGACAAATAGTACGATTTCAACTACAGTCACTACGGATTGAAAGACAATCCAAAGCAAACACAATGGATTTTTCACAAGAAGAAATGTTCTTCATGTGTGAAGAGGCCCGCAAAGAATGCGAAAACTTCATGGAAACCTGTAAGATTGAAGATATGACGCGCGGTTTCTGGGCCCCTTTTTGGCGATCTGTATCGAAGATGTCCTGGTCTCTCACGAAATTATTTCTCTCAGTCGAAAAGGAAGTCCTGCAGCCGGCATGGTGGAATCACAGGGTAGTGCAGCGTCATCTAGAGACCATCCACCGTATTAGGAAGTATGAGCGAAAGCTTCGATACTTGGTTCACGACAAGGAGATCTTCCCCCTTCCCCGGGAAGATATCCGTGCAGCCGAGCCCCTTGAGCTGGAGGTTGCGGTTTTGGGCGGGACGAAGCATGATCTTGTAGCAGCGCGAGTTCTGTTCTTATTGCGGGAGAGCGTTGAAGGACGAAGCACGTTTCCGAGCGACGGTGGTCTACGGTTCGGAGGTCTTGACTTTTCCGCTGATAAAGTGAAGTTGGGTTTGCCGCAGCGGTACCAATTTCTTCATTGGAGTTATAGAAAGGAACCCTGGTCGCCTGAATGGCAGGCAGTTGTGGGGCTAGTGGGCTGGCTCACATACTATGAGGGTTTCCTTTTGCAAACGATCCGCGGAAGCTGCGTTAAAGCCGGCGAGATTGCTGCAGACGATAGGGTGGTGCTCTTCCAGACGTCTATAGCCTACGACATTATAGGCCCAGATTGCAAAGACTGTCCCGTCTGCCAGGAGGAAGTGGCCAAGACACCAGCGGAAGGGGGGGAGGTCCCAATCAAGTTACACTGCGGCCACATGATAGGAAGGGGCTGTCTTCAAGCTTGGTTGAAGTCATTCCACATCGATAGGAAACACAAAAATCCGACATGCCCTTTGTGTCGAGCGCAGTTGCCGTTGCTCTACCAAGACATTGAGTCGATGCCGTGGGTCAAGCAATTGGAATTGCTGCCAAGCCAAGTGCAGCCAATCGCCCGGGACTGGGTGGCGTATGCACGCAGCGATGAGGCGCTGGACAGGGAAGTGGATGCCTTCCTACTGGCGGCACGGGAGGAGGAAATTGATGGGTGTTACGGAGTTGAGTTGGGGGACATGCTGGCAAAGCTGGAGGCACGGCGGTTGGCCTTCGTTCAGTACCAGAAGACGGTGCAGGCGGTCCTTGAAGGTATGCAGGCTGGCTAAGCAATGCTCGTGATGGCGCTGGGTTGGCAAGTGTTATTTGACCCCGCGGTTTTCCAAACCAGGATAGATTGCGAACAGCTATATTGTTTTTCATAAGTAGAATGTAAGATTTCTTTATACTTTGATACCTTGAAGTGAAAAGGATGGTACTAACGTGAAAGATGTATACAAAACAGCGCTAAAGGTAAATTACCACCTTAGCGTGGACGCTAGAGCTACTTGCGAAACCACGGGGCCGAATACCACAAATAAACGGGGGCAAAGAACTTTTGCCCGCTGGGATGGACGAAGGGGCGGGCTTGGCAAGGCGCCAGAGGCAGAGTGGAGGATGGGAGATTATAGATTGAGGCAAAGTGCCAAGGTGACTGAGAGTCGGACGGTGAAACAAGATCCCTAGCGGTGCTTTGGCGGCCTTGGGTCTTGTTTTGTTTTTGCGAGGCTTGGCCATCGCTTAAAACGGCTTGGGCAA
Source organism: Bipolaris bicolor (assembly GCA_026262445.1). Taxonomy (NCBI): domain Eukaryota; kingdom Fungi; phylum Ascomycota; class Dothideomycetes; order Pleosporales; family Pleosporaceae; genus Bipolaris; species Bipolaris bicolor. The sequence goes on from JAODYD010000002.1 coordinate 458,740, forward strand.
TGGTTGGCATTCCTGCCTTCATTAAACATAGAGACTAGAACGTTGCAAACATTCCTCCCGAGTGGATCCCATGACAGCGCCGTGTGGGGGGGACGTGATGGGAATAGATGAAGTCCATGTCTTGGGCCACCACTCCCAGCGTCGTCATGGACAAGACACCGAGTATAAGTATGGCCCAGTTCGCCTTGCTGTAGAAATCATCGCAGTCCACGACTTTCGATTCTCACTCATTCATTCGCTTCTTGCAATCTTCGCTTCTTTTGAACATATATTCAACTTACTCTTTACTCCTCCAACATGAAGGCTGGTGCTCTCCTCGCTCTGCTTGCGGCGCCCATGGCGGCCAATGCCCACTACATCTTCAACATTCTCGTTGTCAACGGCCAGACCATTGGTGGCGAGTACGCCTACGCTCGTAAGAACAGCAACGCGTACAACCCCGTCATCACCAACGACATTGTCAACTCCAACGACCTCCGCTGCAACAGGGGCGCTGTCGCTGGTAACACCGGTACCTACACCGTCAAGGCCGGTGACAAGATCGGCTTCAAGATCTTCAACAACGAGAGGATCGAGCACCCCGGTCCTGGATTCGTCTACATCTCCAAGGCTCCCGGAAAGGTCAAGGACTACGATGGCAGCGGTGCCTGGACCAAGGTCATGGAGAGCGGTCTTGCCAACCCCAGCGCCCCTGGTGTTGACAAGAGCTGGGCCAACTGGGACAAGGATAGGCTCGAGTGGACTATCCAGAAGAGCATTCCTGCTGGTGAATACCTTGTCCGTGTCGAGCACATTGGCCTTCACGAGGGTCACGTGTAAGTAATCCCCTCTAACGGCATTCAAGACATCAACTAACTCTTCTCTAGTGGCAAGGCCCAGTTCTACATGGAGTGCTTCCAGCTGAACATCCAGTCCTCTGGCACTGGAACCCTCGGCCCCACTGTCAAGATCCCCGGTCTCTACAGCGCCAACGATGCCGGTATCAAGTTCAACAAGTGGAACAACCCCAAGTCTTACCCCATGCCCGGCCCCAAGCTCTACGCCGGCCAGTAAGCGATTCGCATTGCCAGCCAGCCGTCAAGCAAACGAGCAAGCATGCATGCCAGCTGCCCAGTCAGCACACAGTCGAGGAGGAAAGGGTGTTTTTGTTCATATCCGCCCCAGTGGCGCTTCATTTCTCTCTTAGTCCGCATTCCATAGCTATGATGAATGTGACTATGCGTTGCTTTCCGAACTCACTGCTTTTGAACATTGTGATGCTTCCCAAATCCATTTTCGTACCAGTGGGCCGGATATACTTATGCTCCCCGTCATTTATCACGTGATCGGTTCCCCTCCACCCAACAGAACCATGATTAAGATTCTGATAGTCGAGAAAAAGCATTCACGCATGTATGGATATAGCCACGGTCAAGCCACTAGGGGTTCACGGACGGGTTCGGTTCTTGTAGGTAGCTCATCACAGCCCTATCGAATGCAAGCCACCAGCCACGCCTGACTAGGTTACTGCATAGAGAAAGGTGTACCTTGTTCCTGTATTTGTTATCCAAGCCCAGTTTCTCGAACCGCAATGCCGGGCTCCTCTACCTACTGCTGCTGTCAAGATGATGCTGGCACCCAGGATCGTGCTTATGATCTTCCCGCGGGGCCCATCATGTCCGATGACAGAAGTGGCCCAGGTGCCCCAAAGGGATTTTGCTGCGTACCGCCCTGAACAGCGTGGTAGCGACCAAAAAGAGCGCATGACAGCAAATCTTGCACAATCACGGCTAAGCGTCATGGGTTGATGGCGGAGCGGCTTGGTTAGCGCATCGACGCTCAGCCGCATCGACAATCCGCCCCAAGAGGCCCAGGAGATGATCTGGTTCCCGTCGTGTTATTTTTTTTTTCACAACACGGCGTGTGCGCAGCGCACCATGGGAACGAAGGCGGGAGAGGGCGGATCCCAGTGTGCTGCAACGCTGCCCTGCATTGCTCCATGCATGGCGCGGTATGTACTTGGATGTGTACATGAGTGGTTGGAGGTGCAGCTGGCTAGGGGGAGGGAGGTGAGGGCTGGCTGACGTGTTGGCGATGGGTGGGGCGGGGCGCTTGTGGCAGGCGCGCTAGTGGGCAGGCGATGCTGTTGCTGGGGAAGCGGCGACTTGAGTCGGTAAACACCAAGCCAAGGCGAGACGTCAGTCGCATGGGCCCTGCTTAGTTAGCTCTGCTCTACTCTGCTCTGCTATACCGCTGCCCGCTATCATTCGGGGTCTGGCGACCTTCTCCGTACTGCTCTCCGTCTTCTGTTATTGTTACCGCCGATTGTTATCTGTCGCGCCCTTTGCCTGGCCGACGCATCCTCTCGCTTGCAACCAGCGACGCATGTAATCCACCTTGTTATACACATCCCAGCCGTTGCAGGTCAACCACATACAACCACAACAACAAACCTAATCCTCGCCATGGCCGTCGGTCAGGCGCTGCCCACGCGCTTTCCCTGCTGGTGCAAAGCAGTCTACTCGTGGGGCGGAGAGGTAAGTCTGCTTCCAAAGCTGCTTCATGCTGCGGCACCTGACCTGACCGCTTTCTCTAGACCAAACGAGACCTGGGATTCATAGAAGGAGACCTGATCGAGGTCCTTAACGCAGGCGATGGCTCTTGGTGGATGGGCCGTCTCAAGCGCGACAGGCGCATGGTCGGCTTGTTTCCATCCAACTTTGTCGAGCTGCTCAGTGAAGACTATCAGCCATGGGCGCGCAATGGCAGTGGTGGGAGCTTCTCGAGGCAAAGCAGTGTGCAGGAACAGCCCAAGCCTGTGCCACAGAAGCAAAAGAGCATGTTCAGGAAACCCTTCACTGCCTATGCTGCTGCAGGCGCCCCGAACCCTGCCGCTGCCGCCCGCGAAAGGCTCCGTGCGGGTGGCATAAACTCCGCAAACGGCACTGTCAAGACAAAGTCGCCATATTCATCCATGAAGCGCATGTCTCAGGAGAGTAGCGAAAGCCCGCCGCCATCCGCCCCCTCGACAAGAGCGCCCTCGAATCTGCGCGCCGTATCCCCACGACCACCTTCCAAGAGAACACCTGCAGCCCGAGCAGTCTCCCCAGCTCCGCCCTCGCGTCACGGCTCACGCATACGCGCCCATTCCCCCGCTCCACCATCACCGTACCAATATCAACAACCTCGTGCCGTCTCACCCGCGCCTCCCGTTCAACATCAGCGCTACAGCAGAGCAGTGTCGCCTGCACCGCCGCCACAACAAGCCTATGACCCATACCGTGCCGCATCGCCCATTCCGCCCACTCAGTATCAACAGTATCCGCGAGGAGTGTCACCCGTTCCCCCAACCCAGTATCAGCAGCATCCACGGGCAGTATCGCCCATACCACCTACCCAGTATCAACATCAGCGAGCAGTGTCACCTATCCCGCCAGCGCAGTACCAGCAGCATTCTAGAGCTGTGTCCCCAGCACCATCATATCAATACCGAGCTTATGACAGAGGTCCATCTCCGGCTCCCTCATTTCGACGACCTTCCCACACACCATCGCCAGCCCCATCTTTTCAGTACCGCGCATACGACCGAGGTCCCTCACCATCGCCGTATCAACACCAACTCGACCACAGTCGTGGCCCCTCGCCTGCACCGTACCAAGATGACCTCGAGGAGCCCATTGACTCTCCACCACCGCCCCCTCCGCCGCACCGCGTTACCTACAACCCTAGCCGATCGCCCTCTCCGGTTCCTCCATCGCATCTTGGTTATCACACGCCCGAACCGCCTTCGCCTGACCCAAGGTCACGTGGCGGTCACTTCACGCCTTCGCCACTTACGACAGCAATGAACGATGTTATGTCCTCTTTGCAAGATATGACCACGACACAAAGTAATGAATCGCCTGAGCAAGTCCCATCACCATCAAACCCATGGTCGCCAGAAGCCTTTGACCAAGTATACCAGGCATCCGCGCAAAAAGTTAGAGCACAATCAGCAATGGATCCGGATGACGATGACGATGATGATGCCCCGCCAGATGTCAACAATTACATGCAGCGCATGGAGAGTCGTTTACGCCGAATGCAGCAACAGGAGAAGAACAATGGCAATGACATGCTTATGGATGATGATCAAGGACCTACGGTACCGTTGAAGACGGCAAGTCAGAGACCGGGATCGTCCATGGGTGGCATCGAGCAAGAGGTGGAGCGGAAAGGATCCAGGCTACTCCGAAATCGCAAGTCCGCTTATGACATTGGCCGTAACGCACTGGGCCGTACCTTTACGAGCAAAACGAATTCGACGACAACAACGGCAACAACTCTCACTAGTAACAGTACTAACCGCAGCTTGATGTCTGGACACTCTGCTACGAACATGAGTGCTACAAGTGCTGGCAGCTATTACCGCAAGAAGTTTGGCAAGGATCGCCCGAAGAGCCTAATGAACATAAAAGACACGCCAGGGAAGGGTTATGGATTCGATGACGGCCGACCAGAGACACCTTTTACTGGTGTGACATATCATTCAAGCCACGCCTCCCAATCGCGACCCAGTTCGAGCGATCAACAGCAAGCCGTTGTCAGCACACCAGCAAGCGACGATCCTCATCCACTTGGTGGTTTGAGGCAACCAAAGGCGAAGCGTAGCGGATTTTTTAGAAAGATGATCGACACTGCAAAGACACAGGCAGCCAACGCTCGAAGCACTATCGATACAATCAGTCGGCCTGCGTCTCGAGCAGCTAGTCGCGCTGCAGGCCGTTCTACCAGCCGCGCTGCAAGTCGCATGGATGGCCCAGAGCAAACCGGCATTGAAGGCGGCCCGGCCACTCACTCAGCAAACACTTCGAGGGATATGGGTATTGGCACAGTGGATTGGGTGCAAGTGCGAAGGGACATCAACCGATCTAATTCACTGAGCAAAAATGAACGCGCGGAGCGTGCTGAGAGATGCCAGATGATGGACTATCCCGTCTTGAACCCGATTGACATACTGAATGAGTCTGTCCAAGGCGACGAAGGCCTCGATGGGCTTCCCATTACAGAGCCAACAGATTTCTCAGCTTGCAGTCTCTCTCATGTGGACAAAAGCGCACGCTTCATCAACAGCATTCCTCTGGGAACAAATCCTGCCACATTGGCACAGGGCTACATCTGCCGCCCGTATAGGAGCGATATTCAGCGGCTCCGCGCCATCTTCACTTGGGTCAGTGAACGCATCTCGTGGGAAGAAGATTTTGAGGGCGAGATGGACCCGCGCCATGTGCTACAAAGTAAGCGTGGTTGCTCTGAAGAAATTGCTATGGTAGTTGCCGAGATGTGTGCTTCCGTCGGTATGCACGCAGAGGTAATACGTGGCTATCTGAAGACGCCCGGCGAGCCTCTGGATCTCGAGTCTGTCGCCCGACCGAACCATTTCTGGAATGCTGTGATTGTGGAAGGTGAATGGCGCGTAATGGACTGCGCACTTGCAGGGCCTACTCATCCAAAGCGCGTGCATTATTCTACGGCTGGGTTGTCTGTCGCTGAGACTTGGTACTTCCTGGCCCGTCCAATGGAGATTTGCTATTCGCATGTGCCACTTCTCCCGGAACAGCAACATATCTGTCCACCCCAGCCTCACGAGGTGCTCATGGCCTTGCCCTGCGCAACACCTACATACTTCCGGCACGGCCTCAACGTAGTCAACTTTGACACCAGCGTGCTAAATTTGGACAACCTCGAAATGACGCATATTTACATTGACGTACCTGAAGATGTGGAATGCGTGGCTGAGGTCGAGGCAAGATGCTACTCCCAGGATATGGATGGTGACTTATTCGAGAGTGGAGACGTAGTCAAGAAGCCGGCCCTAGCACAGGCTGAATGGTATGGAGGACAGAAGCGATATACAGTCAAGGCACTCCTCCCAACCGATGGAGGTCAAGGTGTGCTGAAGATCTATGCTGGACCTCGGGGACTGATGGTAAGAAATCTTCCAACTCAGTAGCAATATAAGTTGACTAACTCTCTGTAGCATTCAAACAAGCTCAATCCTCACAACTTGGCTATTGGCCTGCCTATCACGCATTCTGGCATGAATCCTCCGTATTCATTCCTAACTCTCCATCCAACACCACACGCCCAGAGACACGATCTTTATGTCGCTCAGCCACAGTGCGCTAGTTTAGCTCTGAACAATACCTTTGTGTTTTGCGTCCGTCAACACCCATCGTCTCTCACAAAGTCACCCGAGCCTAGCCCCGCTATGCACGGTCGATCTTCGCCTAACCCGTTTGCTCGCCCCACATCTGCTATGAGCATGCAGAGCATATCTGCGACGGGCTCCAATTATACCAATCCGTCTCAGGCTTCTTCAGGCTCAGCAAGTAGCAACAGTAATAAGCCGGCCAAGCTAGCGATACAGACACCCTCTGGAAAGATCATCCGTCTGACAAGAAAAGTCGAGCATATGAGCGCCACGAGCGAGGCAGATGGCACGGCATGGGAGACGGTTATCAAGATTGGTGAGAAAGGAACGTGGCGAGGATTGGTTCTTGCAGATCGTAGTGCGAGGTGGTGTGTATTTGCTCAATGGGAGTGCGCTTAAAGCAATTTCTCTTTTGGCGCACAAAAAGCTCGCGGTTTAGTTGCTTCTTCCTCTTCTTCTTGCCTTATTTGAGACCACTATTTGATGACTTGTAATGATGTAGCGTTTGGTGTTTAGCATACTAGCGACGGCTGCGATAGATGTTTCGCATGATTATGGCGTTTTGTAGGATATGGGAGGGTGTGACAATATGATTATGGAGTATTTGGTACCTTATGCGCAGCTTCGAATAACCGTGATTATCTGACTTTGAGTGATGCAAGTGACGTACGTTGAGTTGAGCAGTCGTCTTATTGGTACGTAGTGACTCAAGTCACGGATAAGATAAGCGCCTGCCCCTCACTCTCTGTTTGATCCCCGCCACAACTTTTTCCAGGCCTGATCAACACTAAAAAGCTTCACAACGGGCCATCATGGACGCTGCTATTGCTGAATGGCAAACCCGCGCCGAGGCGCTCAAGCCATTGAACCTCAAGCAAATCGAGCCCCACCTGCTTGAGCTGGATGCGCATCTCACTCTGCGCTCCCACATTGTCGGTTACACGATCAGTGATGCGGACACCACAGTGTGGAAAACGATCCGCGAGAACCGTGTGGCTCATGCCTTTGTCAAACAAGACTTGATGAAGAGTCTGTGCCGCTGGTTTCGCTACATTGAGGAGGCGTACCCACAGAGTGTGGTTGTTGTTAGTGGAGGACAGGGCAAGGAGGGAGCAAAGGGAAAGAAAGAGGGCGGCAAGAACGACGACGCCAACTACGACATCGGACTGCAAGACGTTGGAGATGGTACCGGCATTGTCACGAGATTTCCCCCTGAGCCTTCGTGAGTTTCCCTGCGTTGTCGCAGGCTGGGGTACCTGGAGCTAATAATTATGTTGCAGAGGCTATCTCCACATCGGCCATGCAAAGGCTGCGTTGCTGAACGACTACTTTGCGCATGAGAAGTACAAGGGCAAGCTGCTATTACGATTCGACGACACCAACCCTACCAAGGAAAAGCAAGAGTTCCAGGATGCCATTGTTGAGGATTGTGCGCTTCTTGGCATCAAGCCAGATTCTGTCTCATACACCAGCGATTGGTTCGACCAGCTGTACGAGATGTGCGTGCAAGCAATTAAGGATGGACTGGCATACGCAGACGACACCGTTCAGGAGAAGATGCGTGATGAGCGTATGAACGGTATCGCCAGTGCTCGTCGTGACTCGAGCGTCGAGGACAACTTGGCGCGCTTTGAGGAGATGAAGAAAGGCAATGAAGAAGGTCTGAAATGGTGCATTCGCGCAAAGATGTCTGTCGACGATCCTAACAAGGCCATGCGTGACCCTGTCATCTACCGCTGCAACCCTCAGGCTCATCACCGCACCGGAGAGAAGTGGAAGATCTACCCTACCTACGACTTCTGCTGCCCCATTGTTGATGCGCTCGAAGGCGTTACCCACGCTCTGCGCACCACCGAGTACAACGATCGTGACGCGCAGTACCAATGGTTTATCAAGAACCTCAAACTCCGAAAGGTGCACAACTGGGGCTTTGCCCGCCTCAACTTTGTCAAGACTGTGCTGTCTAAACGCAAGCTTACCAAGATTGTCGATGCCGGCATTGTTGGGGGCTGGGACGACCCGCGCATGCCTACTGTCCGTGGAGTCCGTCGCCGCGGCGCCGTCATCCCCGCTCTCCGCGAATTCATCCTCAAGCAAGGGCCATCCAAGAACATTGTCAATCAGGACTGGTTTGCCTTTTGGGCCACTAACAAGAAGCATATTGAGCCCACTGCGGCCCGTTACACAGCGATTGACGACGAGGGCCGTGTCCCGGTAACCATTATCGGTGCACGCGAGGGCATCACATCGGAAGACAAACCAAAACACGCAAAGTACGATCTGGGTACCAAGAAAATCGTATTCAGCTCATCAGTCCTCCTCGAACAAGCCGACGCACAATCCTTTGCTCAAGACGAAGAAATCACCCTTATGAACTGGGGCAACGCCATTGTCCGCAAAATCACCCACTCGCTCAACCCCGTCGACATCGCCAAAGCAGGCCTCACAAGCGAAGCCCGCACTGTCACCGGCCTTGAACTCGAACTCCATCTCCAAGGCGACGTGAAGAAGACGTCGAAAAAAGTAACCTGGTTGAGCAAAGACCAGGATCTGGTCCCCATAGAACTCGTTGACTTCGACTACCTGATTACCAAGGACAAACTTGAGCCTGAAGATACGCTTGAGGATTTCCTCAACCCGAATACCGAGACGCGCACAAAGGCGCTGGCAGATTGTAATGTTGCGGAGCTCAAGGTGGATGATATCGTGCAGTTTGATCGTAAGGGCTTCTTTAGGATTGATCGCGCGTTTAAGCACGGGGAGGCGGTTGTGGCGTTCCAGATTCCCACAGGTAAGAGTAAGTAAGATGGTCATAGGGGAAGAAATACGTGGATATATAAGGTAGATGTAGGAAAGGATTACCAAAAGAATTTATCCATGTGACCAAGAGTTTCAATCGAGTGAGATGAAAGAGGAAATATACGGATTAACGATGACTTGTCTGAAGTGATGATGCTTACCAAGGATAACAGAGGTGCACAAAGAGTGATTTATGGCAAGAAAATACACAGAATAAGTTACTCGCTGTTATTGCCATCCGGGTATCTATTCATACACTACACCCCGTCTATGCTTTTGCTTCCTCGCCTCTATCAGAGATACGATGAGCAGTAGCTACTGAAACTGCACATGGGCACCGCACTGCGCCAGTCCAAGCTCCGGCGCTTCTTCCACCATCTAAGCGGTGTTGGAGCCAGCACCCTCCTTCCTACCCTGAGTCCCCTCCTTAGTAACCTCATCCGGCTTTCCCTCAGACATCTTCTTATTCCTCTCCTCCTCCCGCTTACGCTCAGTCTCCCTGACCAAATCAGGTGGACTATCCTCAATCAGATCCGATTCGCCGCTCAGCCCGCTCCACTTGGGCAAGCCATCCGGGATATCCATGACGCGCTGGCCGTAGAACATGTGGCAGCGGGGCTTGAAGTAGGCCTTGTCTTCGTCTGTCTTGAGGTGCACCAGTGAAGGGAACAGCAGGATCATGTTGCGACCCTCGTCCATGATGGGTGAGTGGCAGTACGAGCAGCGGACTTTGCATGGGAGCTTGTGCTCGACGGACTTCTCAGTGGGGTCGTACCATTCGAGGTTGTGGTGGCCGTGGGTGAAGTTGATGTCTGTCTTATGGAAGATAGCGGCCCACTGGAAAGGTGCAGCTGCGGAGTGTCAGTACTCGTGCTGGCGGTAGGTTCGTATGCCAATGCTCACCGTGCTGTGTCTGGCATGTCGTGCAATGGCATAGCTTGCTGTCCAGAGGCTCTCTCCGATTGAGCTGGTACTTGACCTTTCCGCAGTGGCAGTTGGCTTCGTACTTGACATCGAAATTCTCGTTCTTCTCGTGGATACGGTATGGGGGACGTTGCTTCCACTCCGACAACCCCGTCGTCTCCTCACCACGGCTCTGATCCTGAACCATTCTGAAAGAAGTCTGGGAGAACGAGGGTTGCTGTCGTGTGAGGTGCGAGACTAGTTGGCGTGCACGGGGTAGAGCGCTTGAGGTCGTGAGCAGTGGTGACCGACGAAATGCAATTGAGACTGCGGACATAAGGGAAGTATGGTGAAGTGAAGAGAGTTTGTGTGTGCTTTTGATGGTTGTTCACCGTCATTATTGATGCTTTATTTGTTGCAATACGCGCATCTGACGTCACCATGACCGCCCACCGTGAACTACTACTACGCGACAACACGCGCTCTAGATTCGCTTTGTGTATCATTGCGGGTACCGATCGTCCAAAAGAAAGCGCCTTTTTGTCGCTCAGATGCGAAGCCCAGATTTCGCTTCTCAATGCAATGCTTTTTACGCCGCCCCATTCGTTAAAACGTCATTAGTGTCCCGCCATCCCCCCCATTTCATCACGATCGATCTTGCATCCTAGTCTGTTGTGAGCCGTAGCTCGCTCCCTGGCGTCTCGGGCAACCGTATGCCTGCTAAGTCATGACTGCATCACCCGTTTATAGGTACACAAGTCACTGTTCCGTGAGGCCGGTTGAAAGCCACGCTAGGGTCCGGGTGCACGGGAACGGGTAGCTCAAAGCTTGCACCGTGATTGTTTGCCATGTGTCGCGTGCGCTCATGTTCCTTTAAGTAGCTTTTGCGCTTCTTTACTAGATAAACCGAAAACGTTGATCAGATAGTCCAGCCTAGAATTATGTCAGCATTCCTTCAAAACCAATCAGGACTTCTACTACTTACTTGATATCTCCTGCTATCCGCCGTCGCACCGCTTCGAACTCCACCTCGGCCTTGTCTCTTGTGGCGTCTTGTTTCTTCGAATTGATCGTCTTTACACGAAGTTTGAATTTTCCACTGACAGGCCGGTGATCGGAGACTTTGATGGAGTCGTGCCGCCGGTATTCCAACTGTTTGATCCTACCAAGACCACGATACAGAAGACGGTCACACCATGCTGGCGACCGCTGCTTCTCAGAAGTGTCATAATTGTCTGTGCCTGGATCGTACTTGTAGGTCGGAGCAAAGTTGATAGGTGACTCGGTGAACGCACGGAGACGGAAACCAGGGTTGCGTTTCCGTGACAGAAGCAACTGATCACGGTCGAGAAGCTTGGCTAGATTTCCTTGCTGGACTGCGGCAACAACCGAGCTACGAGGCATGGCATCAATGCGGTAGTTGAGATCGCCATTGAGGATACAAATCTCATGATCTAAGATCATGGAACCGTCACCTCCTCCGACGAAGAAGTTTGCGCAGGAGGTCGGCGATCGATTCTTTGGCAAAGGAGCACTCTCCATGATGGCAGCCGCGTCGTTGTTGCGATGTACTGTCTGTGTCTGGCCAGCCGCTAAATGGCAGTTGATAAAACACAACGAAGAATCGTCAATGAAGAAGCGGACAACAAGAGCGCCTTTGTTTCCCACGCGGCCACTGAATCCCAGTTTGATCTCTGCCGCACACACGTCGCGAATGTTGGCCCGCTCCGACTCCTTGATAAAGACACAAGTGAAAAGACCAACAAGATTTGCAGTATGCAACAGCACATAGTTTTGCTGAGGGACTTGCTCATCCAAGACACGCACAAGGTGATCTCGCCATGCACGGTACTGGTGAGACATGTGCTCATGCTCGGACGTCTCCTTGTGTTTCTTTCTCTTGAATATGCTCTTGGCGGTTATTTTTTTGTCTTCAAGGTCTACCAGCTCTTGGAAACCGAACACTAGAATGTCCGGCGGGTTCGCAGGCTCGAGCAATTCTCGGAAAAAGTTTCTATCTTCTTCTGAGCCACGGATCGTTGTGGGCTTGGTTGCACCAGCATTCCAGGTCATGACTCGCGCTGAGAGTTCTCGGAATTCGCAATACTCAGAATCACGCTGTTGCATCAGAGTTTCTACGCTATGTTAGTCTTTTGCATAAAGATCAATCGACAATGTGAAAGCTTACCAAGCCAGTCTTCTTTCATCATACCATCCCAAATGCGCAGCATGGAATCGGTCCCTAGCGATGCTACTTGGAATCTATCGAGTTTCCAGATGCTAGTACGATCTGCCAATATTCCTGCTATTGGCTTGTCGTGGGCCTTCCAGTCCTTCAAGACCTTCCAGGGATTGGATTTCGTGTCATACACATAGATCATACCAGTGCTGTAGCCAGCCCATAGGAAATCGCCGACACCAACTAACGAGCTGATCTTGTACACGCTGACATTGACGATTCCAAGGCATTCGAGAGTCTTTTTGGCATATATTGTGACCTTGCCATCAGCATGGCCAAAGTAGATGCGATCGGGCTGACTGCTAATGATGGCGCCAGAAGTCACATCGCCGACATTGAGTTGCGAGAGCGGCCCTTCTGTCAGTTGAACAAAATGGTTACTATCCATGGTGCGTGAGTAGACCCGGATGTCTTTGGCTGAGGCTACCCAAAGCTCCGATCCAGATACGATCGAGAAGGTGTTGCCACGAGGAATGCGGAATGTATGTGGAGTTTGTTGCAAAGACGGGCATCCCAGCTCGTCAGCCGGCCAGATGTGAATTGCACCATCTTCATCCATGGACCACATTTCTGAGGCATATCGGAAGATTTTTACAATGACGCTCCTCGCATGCGCATTGGCCTTGGTATACACGACACTTTGTGTGGGGATATCAATCTCAAGCATCTCGCCAGTGTTTGTTCCCAGCCATAGTCTCTTGCCTTCATCCTCGACATCTTTTGCTGGTCTGAACGCAACCGCTGTAGCTTTGACTGTATCGCCATGCGACAAGCTCATGAGCAACCGTCCGGTTAAAATATTCCACACATTCGTCACGTATCCTGTGGTGCATATGTAATCGCCACAGATGGCAAAGAGTTTGGTTTCGTAGCCGGTAGGAATTCCGGTTGTGCCGTCAGGAAACACTGGCGGTCTACGGTTTGCTTGAGAAGAGTCTGGATATTCTGTTAGGGCAGTGGTTGGCTGTTTGTCTCCGTCCGTGTCATCCTCGTCGGAGTCGTAGTAGCGCGGCTGCGATAGCTGCGAGGCTGGCATTGGCGCTGCCTGAGCAGGTCGTCTCATTTCCCCAGAGTTTCGTGGGGGCGGCGGTCTTGGAGGCTCTAAAGGCTTTGCAGGGTTCCTGAACAGATGGCCGGTTGTATTTGTTCTCCGCGGAGGCATTCTGAAATGGCTATCCGTATCTTGTCCTATCTGAGTAGGGCGGGATTGGTCAAGTGAGCGGCGCACCGGCAACTCTGGCGGAACAGCTCTTTGGATTTGCACGCTCTTGCGCAAATCAAAATTGTCCTTTTCTCTCCGTATGGGTAGTGTGGGGCGGTCGTCTGGTATTTCATTTGGCAATGGTGGTGGTGCAGCCTTCTTCATGGGTTGCTTTCCTGTTGGGCGAGACTCGAGGGAAGATAGCTTTTCGGCTACGGCAGGGTGTACCGGAGGAGGTGGAAAGTATCCGTTGTTTGTCGAATTCGTCTTGGGCTTGGGGAAGCCCGAGTTGACATACGGTGACTCGCCCTTGGCGCTCTCCCCGCTACTACTAGGTGGTGTGCTGAAGGGAGACAGGTCAACAGCATCTGATGTGGCTTCTGGCGCCAGATTTGCGCGCGCCGCCGTATCTACCGAATGCGATTTTGGGGCTATCTTGGGTTTCCCAGCCCGATTTACAGGCGGAGGCACTGGAGGCGCAGACGCTGTCGGGCGGTCGCTCTTTTGCGGATCGTTGGTGCGGCTTGAGCTGTTGGAGGAGTCCAGAGCGGCATGAGGGGTCGGTCGCGAGGGCTGCGGCGCATAAATGTGCGATCCGGGTCCGAGTTTTGGAGAGGGTTTTGGAGACTGGACCAGAACTTTGGGCGGCGAATTGGTGGGTGATCTGGGGGGTGAGGGGGAGAAAGCCATCATGGACGTGGGTCGTGGCTTCCCACTGCTGTTCCAAGGCATGCGCCCAAGTGTGTTGGACCGCGGCGTCACAGAGCCGGAGCCGCTATAGTCGGCCACGCTGAGGGAGCTGTGGGAAACATGCTCCCTGGGTATGTCGAGGGATATGCGCCCATCTGACCTTCGGTTGTCGTCGGGCGCAGGAAGGCGATCAGTAGCACCGGGCGAGCGCTGACGGGCGGCGGGTAGCGAAGATGTCGACTTGTTACTACTGAGTAGGTTCTCGAATTGGGCGCGCAACGAGGAAACAGGCTTCTGTGGTCAGGGTTAGTGGATGGATTCTTTCTCCTGTAATATGCTGTGTGTATGTGCGAGCAGACTTACAATGGACGAGCCGTCCATATTCTCTTCTGGTGGGTTGTCCATGGCGGGATGGTGTGTGCTTTGTTGGGCGTGTTGGTGGTGGTGGGGGGAGAGACTTTGTCGTCAGCCGGCACCAGTGGGAATCCTATAGATGTTCATTGACGACCGAGGACGGCTTCCCATTTGGCGGTGGTGGGCAGCATGCAGCGACAGGAAGTTAGTTGTCTGGCGTGTTTATGTCGAGGCCCAAAGGCCAGGCAGGCTGTCCGTAGGGCTCCCTAGTGGAGACGCGTACACTGTCCTTCGGCGACAAGGAACAACACGGGCGCCGGCCGGGGGGTGTGAGATTGTTTCAGCAACAAACGGCGCAGTCATCTGGCGAGCTGGCGGGTGCTGGCCATGTTGTTGGGGCAGGGCAGGGCAGGGCTGGCGACTCAGGGCGGTGTCGGTGTGGATGTCGTCGTGCGTGTGCGTGTCTGTGGCCTCGTCATGGCATGGCCGGCCATGCTCCACCATGGCAATGGCACTACCCAGGAACCGCCAGCGCCCTGCCCCGGAACCCTGCACCGCACATGCACACCACCGCCCCGGCCAGGCGATCATCAGGCACCGGGCGAATGACCGACGACCCTCGCACACGCCAGGCTAGCACAGCCTGCATCCAACCTCTACACACGTCCATACTTCACACGACTACGGTACATTGACATTTGCTGGCCCTCGCCCCGAGCCCGCCATGTGGTAACGAGCCCCTCTCTCCTCCTCCTCCTCCTCCTCCTCCGCCGCCACCTCCGCCGCCGCCAGCCCGCTGACGCCATGGTCCATGTAGTAAACACGTCCTCAACGCCCAGGTCTCCATCCGCTCCCCCTGCTGTATGTCAAATACGCCACCACGACGATCACCGACGACGGCGACGTGTCTTTGCTGACCACGAGTGACCAGGCAAAAAATGGTTCGACTGCGCACAGTGCCACGAGGAGCAGTCCAACCACCCGCTCATGCAAACCTTTGACATGACCTTCATTTGCAAAAAGTGCAAAAAGGCCTTTCGCAAGGATGCGCGTGAGTTCGAAGATGCGTGAGTGCACCGGAGCATCCCTCCGTCTGGGCACATGGGCTGACGAGGCGTAGCGATGAATACTGCCCGCACTGCGACAACCATTTTGTCCTCGAGGCCAAGACCCCCAAGGCCTCACTGCAGGTAGAGGGCGAAGACGTGCGCAAGGACTCGAGGCATGTCCCCACCCCTCCCGCTGACCCATGGCCCCCTTATCTAACCCGCTTTCCAGGATGTTGAAGGACGACCGTGTCCGGAGCGAGCAGCTCCCAAGCATCTTCGACGTCAAAGAGGCTTCCTACAAGCTAGGCTGAGCACACCCACTCCGCTACAAACACCACCACAGCAAACACACAAACTGCAACCCGCGCCACGATCACTACGCCACAAACACCATCACGCACCGAGCGGGGGACTGGGCAAACAGAAATGCATCGTCACATGCTATATATATGCTCTTCGTGGGCAATAGCTCATCATCAGTACTAGACAGGTTCATCAGGTCTAACCTTCTACCACATCAATGTCATTCATGCCTTTTTCGCCATCACTCATTATCCGTGTCTCTCTACGCTCCGCCAGCTCCGGAGCCCTCGCCGGGAGTCTGGCGGGTCAGAATGGCTGCCTGTCCTGTGCCGGGTTGCCTTCCAGGCCTTCTGTTTGCCGCCTCTTCTTGCTTCTCCGTGTTGATGTTGTCGACATACTTCTCAATGTCCTCTACCGGCAGCATCTCAATCGGCTTGCCAGGCGCCATAATGGCAATCTCAATGTTCTTTGCGCCCGTCTGCACAACCTCCAACAATGACTTGACTGTGAGCTTGATTGTCTCCTCCCTGTCCATGCCTTCCTTGTGGTTGCGTTCGAGAAACTCGCGGACCGTCTTACTTGATCGACCAATCGCATTTGCTTTCCTGTCACTGCATTAGCGCAATCAAACATCTGAGCCAAGCCAATGGACGCACCATGCTGAGTAGATACCAGAGGGCTCCGTCTGGTACAAGCGCGGGGTCTTGTCGTTGGGGTCGAAGCCGACTATGAGCGTGCTGATGCCGAATGGACGGACACCACCACTCTGTGTGTACCTCTGCTGCACACCGGCAACGTACTTTGTAATGTACTCTATTGATACAGGGTCTTCGACGGTAAGGCGATGTGATTGTGCTTCCAGGCGGGCCTTGTCGACCAAGATGCGGGCATCGGCGTTGAGTCCAGCGAAAGCGAGAGCGACGTGGGTATCGACAAGGCAGATCTTCGAGGGAGTAATCCGGGT
The DNA here is from genome assembly GCA_026262445.1 of Bipolaris bicolor. NCBI lineage: Eukaryota > Fungi > Ascomycota > Dothideomycetes > Pleosporales > Pleosporaceae > Bipolaris > Bipolaris bicolor. Next base: position 475,414 of record JAODYD010000002.1, read on the forward strand.
GTCTTGCAGCTTCATTGCTGATCGCTTCTCACATCCAAGTACCACTATGTCTGAGCCTTTGACACCAACAGCGCATGTTCCTGGGGCAAATCAGTCTTTGCCTCTGCAACTCCTTTTGCCGCCACTGCTCACCTCGCTTGACAGCCTCCAACGCATATTCGACCTGGAAGACGTGGCCGTCAGGACTGAAGACTGGCACTGTTAGCTAAACTATCAAACTCCAAGCGGCATATGCTCGTACCGGAGAGAGCTCGATCGTAACCGGACGCCATTGTGGAGTAATTTGTATGCTGTGGTTTGGACTTCTTATTCTATCTTTGGAATTCGACGGAGAGACGTAGCAGCGGGATGGCGGGGCAGGAAGTTGTTACAGGCGACAAGCTGCTCGCGGGAGCTCCAGAGCTGGCCGCGTCGATGCTCCCGCCTAAACGACGCCAAGGATTGAGGCACGTGCACTCGGTTTCCTCTTATGTCATCCTTGTTTGCTATCACCGAAGGCGACATAGGAATAATCCGCTTTTTCTTCATCACTAATTGCCATGGCTTCTTCGGCGCGCTTGGTATCGTCGACGCTGCGGCGAACTGCACTCTCTTCGCGTGCATCATCGCGTTACCAATGTTTGCGACTGTCAAGTCAAATTCGTTGGACCGGTACCTCGTCAGCGACTTCGGAGCCTCACCAACCTGACGAGCACGGTGGCGTCAAGGGCCCAACCGCGCCCTCAAAAGCAATCAAATACACCTCGGAGTCGTAAGCCTTCACCTTTGCGCAAGCTTTCAAACTTCGCTAAGCCGGTCAGGTACCCCCATCTCCAACGTGACTCAAAATTCACCAAGTTGAACGAAGAGCATGTGAATTATTTCAAAACTCTGCTGGGCTCAGAGTCGGCAGTCATCGATGGTGTTTCAAAAGATGCATCGCAGGATATCGAGCCCTTCAACAGTGACTGGATGCGCAAGTTCCGCGGCCACACCAAACTAGTTCTAAAGCCCAGCTCCACTGAAGAAGTTAGCAAGATCCTCAAATACTGCAATGACAATATGCTGGCCGTAGTTCCACAGGGTGGTAATACTGGCCTTGTCGGCGGATCCGTGCCGGTTTTCGATGAGATTGTTATCAACATGCAGAAGATGAACCAAATTAGATCCTTCGATGAAGTGTCTGGTATCCTAGTCGCTGATGCTGGTGTCATCTTGGAAAATGCCGACAACTTTCTCGCCGAGAAGAACCACATCTTTCCACTAGATCTCGGTGCCAAAGGATCATGCTACATCGGTGGCAATGTTGCAACCAATGCCGGTGGTCTCCGTTTGTTGCGTTATGGCAGCTTCCACGGAAACGTGCTAGGTCTCGAGGCTGTACTTCCAGACGGCACTATTGTCGATGATCTTTCTACACTTCGTAAGAACAACACTGGATATGATTTGAAGCAGCTTTTCATCGGTGGAGAGGGTACGATTGGCATCATCACAAAGGTTTCAATCATCTGTCCACGAAGGTCGCATGCGGTCAACGTCGCATACTTTGGCCTCGAAAGCTACGAAAAGGTCCAGAAAGCATACATTGAGGCTAAAGGGCACCTCTCTGAGATCCTGTCAGCTTTCGAGCTAATGGACGGACGGACACAAAAGCTGGTAAACAGAGTGACTGGTAAGAAGATGCCACTTGAAGGCGAACATCCTTTCTACTGCTTGATTGAGACCAGTGGCTCCAACTCAGACCACGACAGTGAGGTGAGGCATTCTACTTTCCTTCAGATATACAGTCGCCGCTAACCCCTTGAAGAAATTGCAATCTTTCCTAGAGCACGTCATGGAGACTGAGGTCGTCTCGGACGGTGTTCTCGCTCAAGACCAAACCCAAATTCAGGAACTATGGTCATGGCGCGAAGGCATTACCGAATGTCTTGGCCATGATGGTGGTGTCTACAAGTACGACTTGTCGATACCTATTGCAGAGCTCTACGACCTTGTCAATGAGACGCGCGACCGCTTGACCGAGGCTGGCCTTCTCGGTAGTGACCCTACGCATCCAGTTGTTGATGTTGTAGGATACGGCCATATGGGCGATGCCAACCTGCATCTGAACATCCCAGTAAGGAAGTTTGATAAGACTGTGGAGAAGAAGCTTGAGCCTTTTGTATACGAGTGGGTACAAAAGCGAAATGGCAGTATTAGTGCCGAGCATGGTTTGGGTGTGACCAAGAAGCCGTACATTGGCTACAGTAAGAGTGAGACTATGATCAAGTTGATGAAGCAGATCAAAGATCTCTATGATCCTGTAAGTGGTACCCGCGTGGATCCCCTTTGACGTCGGGCTAACATTGGATCAGAACGGTATCATGAACCCATACAAGTATATATAAAAGTCGCTATGAAAACAATCTATTTTCTTCGGCTCTCATAGCCGTTCAAACCTCATTCTTTCATGATTACCTTCTTCCAGTAGCTTCACCGCGTTACCTTCATATATCGCATCCCTTTGCTCTTCACTGAAGAGATTCTCCAGACCATCCTTCATCCGATCTGCAAATGACTTGACGAACTGCGTTTGCGTAAAGGGAAAGTCGCTCCCATACAGCAATTGCTCGTGCGAAATGTTGAATCCCTCAACGAACGCTTTCAGCTGTCCGTTCCCACCACTTTCTCCGTCAAAGACAAAGCCAGCTAGATCAAAATAGAACTGGGTTTCTAGCTGTCGTCGTACTGTTGAAGCATTCAAAATCCTCCCACCGGGCACTACACTGGAGAACTGAATGAAGCGTGTCATCAGCGGTGGCAAGGCACCTCCAGAATGCGGAATGACAAACTTGATATTCGGGCAGCGATCCACGGTCCCTGTACTGAAAAGGTTGATGACAGCGCGCGCAGTATCGAAGAAGAATTCAAAAATGGGAACAGGGTACTGGTCTCCAAAGGGCAGCGCGTCAGTGGTTTGCGCGGACGATGTCGCATTGCCATGCTTTATGCACGGTGTTGTAGGGTGAATAAAAACGGTTGCACCGACTTGGTTGAGTTTGTCGAAGACGCGATCCAACGCCTTATCACCCACATAGCTCCCATGGTAGTTGGTCATTAGCCCGAAACCCTCTGCTCCTTCGCCGATGCATGTTTCAATCTCGACTAATGCAGCTTCGACGTCTGGTAACGGTAGCGCGGCCCACACGCCAAATTTGTCGGGATGCTGCTTCTTAAGCTGTGCAGCATAGTGGTTACATTGGCGCGTTAGATCCCGACCCAAAGCATCTTTTCCAGGTACAATGTGCGTTCCAGGTGAGGATACGGAAAGGATAGACCTCGATACGTTGGCTGTGGCCATCATCTCGAGATGGCGCTCAGGAGACCATTCTGGGATGGCGGGCATGCCGTCGGGGTTCGAGTGCCCATTCTCAGTTAGTGCAGTGCGATAAAAGGGCGGAAGAAAATGAGAATGTACATCGATTCGGCTGGGTAGCGGGTGGGACATGTTGGCGGTATACTGCGGGGCTGCAGTCGTGATGGTGTAGGCCAATAAGGATGTTTGGACAAGGCGTATAGAGAACATGGTGGTGATGCTTCAACACCGCATTCTTGTATGGATCATTAAGTATGATTCGAGTCATGATTGTTTACGCTTGTCAATAATGCAATAAGCAATATGTGAAGCTCATTGCTCGGACACTTCGCTGTCAAGTGGCATACTTCTGGAATTCGGGACCCCGCCCCGGTTGTGGTCCAAGGCGTACATGCACTGCTCCTTATGGAAATGGCTCGTACTCGGCTCATCAGCTGCAGACTGCAGGCAATACTGCAACGGGTCCGGACTAGGCTATGCTATGCGAATCTGCGGACAATTCATCGCGCAGGGGAACGCGACTCAAGAGGGCATGAGTATGCCGATGGCGACCAAGGATCCTGACTGTCGATCCGATGCCCCACCTGCGGCTTCCAGATGCGCTTTCCCTCGCTTTTTGTTCTTTCATCACTTGCAGCCATGACACCCCATCTTCCGCCACGCCACTTTGGATCTCACCCTTGGTTCCCTCTTCACCATGGAGAAGATTACGGATAAGATCAATGCGCTGCCCGATGGCGCAAACTACTTCTCTCTCGAGTTCTTCCCGCCCAAGACGGCAATGGTGAGTTGACCCCGCCGCACGCGACCACAGCCAACGGACGGATGCCGGAATAGCAAAAACAAACACTAATGGTGCCATATAGGGGTTTGCCAACCTTCAGACTCGACTAGAACGCATGTCACAGGCCCTTCGCCCTCTCTTTGTTACTGTCACTTGGGGTGCTGGCGGGTCCACAGCCACGAAGTCGCTCGAACTGGCCGAGATCTGCCAGCGCCAATTGGGCCTCACAACATGTCTCCATTTGACCTGCACAAACATGAACCGTCAGCTTATAGACGAGGCTCTGGAACAGGCACAAGTGCTAGGTATAAGGAACATCCTAGCCCTGAGGGGGGACGCACCGCGTAGTGAAGAGTACAGAGATGAAGATACACCGCCTGAGCAGGACTCGAACAAGGACTTCACATGGGCCGTTGATCTTGTCACGTACATTCGGAAGCAATATGGTGACTACTTTTGCATTGGAGTCGCCGCGTATCCCGAAGGTCATTCAGACCAGAGCCACCCCGAGCACCAAGATCCAGTGGCGGATCTACCGTACCTTGTTGAGAAGACCAAGGCAGGTGCCGACTTCATCATGACCCAGCTGTTCTATGATGTTGAAGCCTACGACAAGTATGAGAAGATGCTAAGGGAGCACGAGAGTGGAGTGTTCAAGACGATACCCATAATCCCAGGATTGATGCCAATTCAATCGTATAAAATCTTGCTTCGAACAACCAAACTTTCGCATGCAAAATTACCTACGGACATACTTGCACGATTGGACGCGGTAAAGAGTGACGATGAGTTGGTCAAGCAAGTCGGTGTTCAGATCATGGACGAGATAGTAGAGCACATCAAGGCACGGTCGGACACATGTAGGAGGGGTTTCCATTTCTACACGCTCAATTTGGAGAAGGCAGTATCGCATATACTGGAAGATACAAAACTCATTCCCAGCACACTGATTGACGACGATGAGGTCATTGTCGAGACAACACCCGCCATCAACTTGGAGCCACCACCCAACGGCATCATGCCCCACCGACGTCGATCATCAGCTGTCAACTCCGGTCCGCGTAACAGAGTGATAGTATCACATGTTTCAGCTGCTCGGTCGAGTAATCCTTCGTATGAAGCAACTGAAGAGGAGGCTGGAATCCCGCGAGGACCAATCAATACTCGCGCGAATACCCTAGCGATTTCGGAAGGGGAGGGTTCCCTTGGCCGTGAAGCAACATGGGACGATTTCCCCAACGGCCGATGGGGTGACGCACGCTCGCCTGCGTTTGGTGAGATTGATGGCTACGGTCCAACACTGCATGTTTCTACTCCACAAGCGCTTAAGCTCTGGGGCCATCCCGTTGAGAAGAACGATATCTCGACACTGTTCCGCCGCCACATTGAAGGAGACCTCGAGGCTATACCATGGAGCGAACAGGGTCTCTCGCCAGAAACCCTAACCATCAGCAAGCAACTGCTCGCTTTGAACGCCAAGGGTTGGTGGACTGTCGCCTCGCAACCCGCTGTCAATGGTATCAAGTCCACCGATCCCGTCTTCGGCTGGGGCCCCAAGAACGGCTACGTCTTCCAAAAACCCTTTGTCGAATTCTTCATCCCCGCCTCGGAATTCGCCGCCTTGCAACCCAAACTCGATGCTCATGACCAGATCACGTATTTCGCCGGCAACGCCGCAGGCGACTTTGAAGCCAGCCAGGAAGACGGCGTAAACCCCGTTACCTGGGGCACGTTTGCAGGCAAGGAAATCGTTACCCCAACGATCATCGAGGCTGTGAGTTTTAGGAGCTGGCTCGATGAGGCGTTTAGTATTTGGCGCGAGTGGCAGAGGATTTATCCCCCAAGAAGTGCGTCGAGTACGCTCTTGGGTGAGTTGAGGCGCGATTACTGGCTTGTCAATGTTATTTGGGGTGATTTTGTTAATGGCGAGGGGCTTTGGGAGTTTTTGCTGGAGTAGATACTGGGTTGCTGTTGTGACTAAGTATGTTTATGAATGATAAAGAGACGGGGTGTGAAAAGGGGAATCAATGAGTATCAAGTTGTCTCGTATGGACTCCTGGTTTGCTTTTCTGCTATGAAGCTCAACTAGTCAAGCTGCTATTTTTCTTCATCGTCTTCTTCTGCTCAGGGATATCTTTAATCTTATACATGCCACACGTACATGAGAGGTATGCCAAGATGACTTTTTTCATCTTGACTTCTTCTTGCGATCCAAACTCCTAAAACGCCAGCCATGCTACAGCTTCCCCTTTTTTGACTCCACCAGCCTAGGTCTGAATCTCTGTGCTGGAGAGATGGATGGAAAAGTGGGAAAAGAGGGAGGACAAGAAAACAGAAATGCGGTGGTGTAATGGAACACCGTTTGAAAGCGCAAGGAGCGCTGGAGAGAGCCTTACCTAGAAACGAGTTCTTGAGAAGCGTCGGGTTTCATCGCGCAATAGTGAGATTTGACCGTGGAACGTCCCCAAGCCGCACTCAAAGCATGCCCGCAGCAGCCAAATCGCGATACACCTTCTCAGGCATAACGTTACCCTCTGAATCCTCCATCTCCACCACATTATCCGCCATCATCTTCTCCTTCTTCTTGTCTTTCTGGATCTTCTTCCACAAGTCCTCGGCTTCCTTGATACTCGTAATTTCACGGAAGAGGGTCGTATTGGTGATGCCAAGACACTTGAGGCCGTGAATGTGGCGGGGCTCGTTGAAGTGCTTGTCAAAGGCGCGGCGGCCCATATAGACAAAGTTTCCGCAGATTTCGCAGGGAAACTCGACGCCCAGGCCGTGCAGCTTGTAGAGCCAAAAGGGAATGGGCTTGCCGTCCCAGGCAAGGGGTAGTTTGAGCGGGTTGTAAATCTTGTCTTCACCGTCTGAGTCGTTGGCTTCCTCGTTTGCGCCGTTTTCGGGTGTCTCAGAGTACAGTTGCTCCAGCTCTTGTTGTCGCTCGCGTTCCGTCATGCCTTGCTTTCGCTCCACGTTCATCTTAGTGTCACCGCGCTCCGTCTGCATGGCCGCAGCGAGCTTTCTTATCCTGAACTCTCGCTCGGCGACGGCGCGTTCCTTGAAGCGTTGCATATCTGCTAAAGCACCGTTTGCGGGCTTTCCGCTATCTTGTGCACCGTTCTGGCTTTCTTGCAAGGCTTTTTTATGCTTCTTTCCCGTCAAATGTGCTTCGTAGACTGTCTCTTTTGAAAATCCCTTCTTGCATGCGGAACACCAGATTCCCTCGCCCTTGGCTTCACTGTCAGCCGATGCTGCAGGGGCAACTTTTTCCCAGCCTGGGACTTGGTCCTTCTCCCACAACTCCTCAAACTCCTTGTCAAAGTTAGCGAAGAGCCGATCCAGGTTCTCTAGAGGCTTTGTCCGTCTCATGAAGCTCTCGAGATAGTCTTGCAGTGCCTTCAAGTAATGAAAGTAAGACTCAGACTTCTTCTGATCGCGGCGAATATTGCATTGCGGAGGCGTGAAGACATCGAACAGATCGAGGTACTGCAGATACGTCAGGCGGCGCGCGTGCTGATGAACAGGAAGGTTCAAGTACTGCTCATGCAGCGTGGTCAGGTCAAAGAAACGACCAAAACCCTCCTCGCCAGTGAACATGGAGTCGATGGCTGCAATGGACTGCGCGTGGTCTTCGGGCGACCGCTTCTTATAGGCCTTCTCTAGGTTCTCGACGGGCTCGTTCGGGTAGCGTCTGTGAAAGTCCTTAATGGATTCGACTTCTTTCAAGAAAGACTCCATCGGGTCGCCGTGGGTGAGGCCGCGCACCTCGTCCTCCTTCTTGCCATCTACATCTTCGTAGATCTTGAGGAGGCGACTCGACTGGCTTTCAATCTGCTCAAGAAATCGCGCAATGTCGTGGTCACGTGCGAGACGGTCGCGGATCTAGTAAGATATTAGCATGTGGTTCACGATAGACGCATTGGAAGACGTACATGTGGAGGGTCTTCGAGAAGGCGCTCTGCGGTAGCATCCTCGAGGCGCTCCAGGTCCTCGTGAAGCTGGCGCTGTTCTTCCAAAAGCATGGTCACGGTCGCCTAGATTAACTATGAGTCTCGGGATATAGCAGCGATTCGACAGTGGATGTGCACACCTTTGCGGGCGTGAATGTTGTCAAGCTACAGGGTGGAGCCTGTCGCGGCTACATAAAGTGAAAAACGCGCTAGTACCCGGAATGGGATCGCCGAGGCTCCGGGCCTCCGCAACGCCTAGACGTAGCTGCTCCCAAACTTTGTTGCGATTGCGAACAAAAGTCTCCAATAACCTCAACCCCACCACATAAATTCCACCATATTCAAGCCAACATGGCAGACGGAATCGACCGAAATGCTGACGACAAGATGGAGTTCTCCACCTCCAAGGAGGTCACGGTTGCGCCGACCTTCGAGGCCATGCACCTGAAAGAGAACCTGCTGCGCGGCATCTACGCCTACGGATACGAGTCACCTTCAGCTGTGCAGTCGCGTGCTATTGTGCAGGTTTGCAAGGGACGCGACACCATCGCCCAAGCCCAGTCGGGAACGGGAAAGACAGCAACCTTTTCCATTTCCATCCTCCAGGTTATCGACACGGCTGTCAGAGAGACGCAAGGTAGGATCGCATACGCCTTCGCTGAAGAAGCGCATACTGACAAACCGCAGCACTCGTATTGTCACCTACGCGCGAGTTGGCGACCCAGATTCAGCAGGTCATCATGGGTCTCGGCGACTACATGAACGTGCAATGCCACGCCTGCATCGGAGGCACCAACGTTGGTGAGGATATTCGCAAGCTCGACTACGGTCAGCACGTAGTCTCTGGAACACCTGGGCGCGTCGCCGATATGATTCGCCGCCGCAACCTCCGCACGCGCAACATCAAGATGCTTGTTCTCGATGAAGCCGACGAGCTTCTTAACCGCGGTTTCCGTGAGCAGATCTACGACGTCTACCGCTACCTCCCCCCTGCGACTCAGGTCGTGGTTGTTTCCGCCACTCTTCCATACGATGTGCTTGAGATGACGACCAAGTTCATGACCGACCCCGTGCGCATTCTAGTCAAGCGTGACGAATTGACACTAGAAGGCCTTAAGCAATACTTCATTGCCATCGAAAAGGAAGAATGGAAGTTCGATACACTCTGCGATCTCTACGACACACTCACCATCACACAAGCGGTCATCTTCTGCAACACACGCCGTAAGGTCGACTGGCTCACCGACAAGATGCGCGAGGCCAATTTTACCGTTTCCTCGATGCATGGAGATATGCCACAAAGGGAACGAGATAGCATTATGCAAGACTTCCGTCAGGCCAATTCCCGCGTGCTCATTTCCACCGATGTCTGGGCTCGTGGTATTGACGTGCAACAGGTGTCGCTCGTGATCAACTATGACCTTCCGTCAAACCGTGAAAACTACATTCACAGGATTGGTCGAAGCGGCCGGTTCGGGCGTAAGGGTGTGGCCATCAATTTCGTTACTCAGGATGACGTCCGCATCCTCCGTGACATTGAGTGTAAGATTTCCAAAAGCAAATTCGTTTCAAGGACTGCCAGCTAATTATGACAGTGTACTACTCGACTCAGATTGATGAGATGCCTATGAATGTTGCCGACCTTCTCTCGTAGATGATTTTCTAGTTTCTGCATAAACACATGCGATCAAGTACCAAACATGCCTTACACCCAAAATAGGTGTGGCAGTGCCGTGTAGCGAAGAGGGATCAAGCCACTCGCTTCAAAGGATAGTGTGGAGGAAAGGGGCTCTACAGCCAAAGGGTAAGCTCATCTCTGCTACTGGATTATATCTTTCGTCGCTAATACCACCGTTGTGCCCAGAATTAAATTGAATATATACCCAATGTTGTGCTACAGTACTACGAATTGACTGGCAAGTGGATGTTTCTTGACGACATTCGGCATTTTTTGTGAATTCTCAGTCTATATTCACGCCGTCTTCATTGAAGCATTGAATGATAAGCATTGTTTCTCAGCACGATGCGCTGATGATAACCACCAATTACTTTTGATTCACTATACTGCTTTGTGGACTCCAACATCCAGTGTCACATTCCTATCTTATAGACAAGTGGGCAGGACGTTGTTCACTCGATCTTGCCGGTCATTTCATGCTCCTTGTATCCGATATCCGGAGCGGGTTACCGGTAATGAGCGCGGCCATAGCGTCCTCCGGGAGGATGAGCTGTCGATGGAGAGTGATCTGATGCTGGAAACCTCTTGCAGCCGCGCCATGTGGGTGCTCTCAGAGACACTATTCGCCAGTTTTCAATCTATGACACCCACGCTGGTGCTAGCCTCCGCATGGCTTCGACGGTTTGCGTGGCCTCTGCCACTATCACCTCCAGCATCACAAAACCCTGGTGTCGGTGTATTGAATTTGTTCAAAGGGGGACGGAAGCCCAATGCTACAGCATAGCTCCGATGAAATCCTTAGACCCTGCCTGCAACGAAAGTGTGGCTCTCAAGTCGTCACTATATCGGCACCAGCGCCTTGCGAATTCCTAGAATGGACTTTTCGTCAAGTCCATATCCGTGCGTGCACGTCCACTGGTTCGATTCAACGATTGTGTACAAGGAGACATAGGGAATTGAGTTCAAAGCCAGGCTGACACCATTGGATCGAAGGGAGTGTAGTTGGCTTGAACCCTGGATTTAATGCAGCCTAGGATTGAACTGGAATAGGGTCTTCCACTATTTAGTCTTAGCCAACGAACAGGAGGTTATTCTTAATCTCGACATAAAACCAGGAGCGAATTGAAACTGGAATCTATGGTATGGTTGACAAGTGATTAAACATGATATGATTGTTATGTGCGTTGGGATTGCCAGGAGTGATACAAGATCGAAGGGGATCTTTCAGTGTACGCTTAGGGCCGATGCAATACTTACCAAAATGCAAAACATTATGAGGAGAGACGGTAATTTTCACTTAACATGACTTCATGATGGCTCACGATCTACCAAATCTCATCACAACTCACCCGTTCACAACGCACGGCTTCTGCCTTGCTATCGCGTGCCGTATCATGAACCATTTGTGTCCTCAATGCAGGGTCGTATTCATACATCTACCCAACCTCATTCGCATGACCGTAATCGGGCTCTCCACAATGCATTCTCCGAACCAACTCTGCCCGTCACAGCACCGCACTTTCGAATTTGCGCCGGCACCATAGTGCTAAAGAAGGAGGATAAATACTTCTTCTTCTACATTCCAGGTTTCATTCTCATCGGCAATCACTTTCAATCGCTTCCTCTACAGCCCAGCAGCTCAAAAGCAACCCCACAAGTACGTTTTCAACTCTCAATACCCCAGGGCGCTCTTTGCCTCACTTCCCGAGAGCATTCCTACAACGAAGCTCTCAACACATTGTCTTCAAGTAGCAAGAGATCCCCTTAAAATATCATCAGATCTTCTTCAACTAGCAACAATTGCCTTACAATCACCTTTACAACACTCTAACATTCTCGCCCATCAGAAAAACCAACCCACCACACACACCTCAAGACAAAAATGCAGCCCATCGCCATCACCCTGGCTCTCGCCGCCCTCACCAGCACCGCTCTTGCTGGTGCCGATAAGAAACCGAAACCGCCCAATGTTCCCCAGCCTCCTCACCCAGTCATCACCGTTCCCGTTGAGAGCATTGCTCTGCCTATCCAGAGCGTCGCCGTTCCCGTTGAGAGCATCATTGTGCCTGCTATCAATCCCGCGCCAATCCCTGTTCCTGCGGTCCCAGTTCCTGTGGCCCCCATTCATTAAGATGTGAGCGAATGTTCGTCGACGAATACAAGGGACAGGTACAGGTAATCAGTGAGGGCTTTCGCGGTGGCTTTGAGGATGCGGACATGATATTCCAGCTTCCTTTTTCAAATTCGACAAGGTAGCAGAAAAGGGGGGTATCATGTTAGAGTTTCTCGGCGTTCTCAAGTTGGTTCATCTTTCGTCTTTGGGAGTGGTGCGGATGTGGAAGTGTGTGGTTGGAATTATTCTTTTCTCTTCTTCACCTTCTTTACCCTCATTCTTTTTAACTTTATATTCCACTGGGGTTTAATGTCTTTTCTATCGATGTAGCTCTACGTGTGGGAGTGCAAGGGGAGAAGAGATACCGCATGTACTGTATCAATGGCAGAGACGACGTCTCGTCTTAGACAATACAACATTTCTGCCTTCTAATGATATCGTCTTTGGTTACTAAAAAATAACTGTGTATAACATTTATGGATCTTCATCTTGCTTTGCAAGTCCATATCTCGCTGTTGTGTCTTCAAGGATGCGCATCTTCGCCAAATCCCAACTGCACCCTCCAAACATCATACGATTTGGGCTATCGTACAATGATCAGAAGCTCGGTCACAGGAAATCTATCAAACCTTCACAGGCTACCTGTATCACCCCCCAAGGGACCTAAGTAAACGAGATGCCAAGAGCAATAGGCAGTTGGCATGTCTTTTGGCCGCCTACGCATATTGACACTGCGCTTCAGCCTTGCGTGTTCTAGAACTTGTGCACTGCAAAAGCCATCGACAACAACGATTTTCCTATATTAATCGGAGACACTGTATATTCAGGAATAAAATCTTGTGAGAGAAGACAAGTTCATAGGGAAGAGGGATCTATTTGCACAGGTAACTTCGAGTGAAAGCCAGGCACGTTGAAAGAGTTGGCGCGGCTGCGATGCGGCTGCGCTGCGGCTGCGCCCCAACGGCCCCACAGATGACTGCCGCTGAACGTTCATAACGGAGAACCATGTACCCAATTGATAACATCACCGTACATGCGTTGATTCCTCCGTGGCTAATATCGCATGCTGATTGGCCATTTAATCGGGGACTTGTACACCTTGTACCTGTCCCCGCCACGGCTACATGCCTTTCTGGTACTAATGCTGGCCCCAACCGATATTCAGCTCGTCAGCCCCGTCAGCCTCGTCTGCCTTGATTGCAGGCAATAAGGCGCCCATTTACTTATAAGTATTCCTTTGAGCCTGAATTTACCTGGTAGTATTCAGCCATCTTCTCCCGTGTCGCTATATTGATTCTCGCCCAAACTATGCGTTATCTCTCAATTGGTGGTAAGGATGATGTCAACTCCACTGCCGACCATCATTAACATCCCATAAGCCACAGTAGCAAGTCTACTTGCATCTAGTACAGCCTTTGGATTATCTCCCCAAGAAGTATTGGACAAAAACTCTCCACAAATACTCAATGAAACGGGTATCGATCCCTGTACCTTGGTAGACTCGCCAAAAGCGAATGCCAGTGTGCAACTTGGCAGCTGGCTAGAATGCGCCGTCAACGGTACAGAAACTCTCCGATTGAAAACATAGAACCATCATTTCTGAGACCCTCATCCTAGGTTTTTACCCGTTCCCAGCAAACAAAAACTGGCCCGAGGGTCACGCAGCCTCTTTTTCAAAAGACATCAGATTTACATTCAACGACACGCACTATGACTTTGAAGGCTCACGAAGGCTTTACAACACATTCAACGCAACCCTAGGCGTCGCTTTCGCGCCCTTCAAGCACGGCTTCATCAACACTCTCGGCATCCCCAACGCCAATGGCGACAAGGGCGGATTCGTGTACATGATTGGGTGGGCTGGTGGATTCCAGACGCGCATACAGCGCGATGTCTACTTCACCAATGCGGCATTTGCAGTAGTCAAGGAAGTGGAGGGGGAGAGGAAGATTGTTGAGTTTAGAGAGAGCAGCAACATTCCGAACACTGCGATTTTGCCGCCGCCGGTTGAGTGGACGTGCGAGTTTTAATAGGTGGGCGAAGCTTTTGGGTTTATCCGGGAACCATGGATTGGATATTTAAAATACATAGAACATGTATGTTTGGACATGTATAAATAATTGATTCTTGGAGTACGCAGAGGAATATATCGACAAGTCCTCATGTGCATGCAATAATTTCGTTTGTCAAAGCCCTAGAATAAAGAGAATAAGAATGGAATGTATTGTGGATACAACATCTCACATACTAGTACCTCAGCAAACGATTGGCTGGCTTGTTACATTGGAATAGCGAATCGCAAGCTAGGCCAACTTTCATGATAAAGAATGACGTGTGAGTATCCCTTCAACTCACCAGATCCTTCCCTAACCTCCACTTCCGCTACGTAAAGGCGCCGTCCAACTAGCCATGAATCTCAAACGCATTGCCCAAGAACTCACGATCCTCCAGCGCAACCCCGCAGACACATTCTTCGCAGGTCCAGCTGAGACGGGCAACCCGCTAGAATGGGTAGGATACATTATGGGTCCCCCAGACACTCCATTCGAACGAGAAAAGTTCGCGTTCGCCATCACTTTTCCAGAGAATTACCCCACAAAACCTTTTCGCCTCAATTTTACGACTCCAATTTCGCATCCTAATGTTTCTGACGAGGGGGTTGTGCAGATGGCGGAACTGGGGGAAGAGTGGTCGCCGGTGCAGACTGTTCGCACTATCTTGATTTGCTTGCAGGTTTTGTTGACGGAACCGGATCTTTCTACGCCGTACGATTGAAGGCGTGGATTCAGATACAGCGATCACAATCTGTCTCTGACTGCGATGCAAACGCTACTTTATGTTTGCTAAGCAAACAAATCCTAAACATAGTCCACCAATCTAACAACTATAAATAATAAATCCCCATACTCTGCATCGCAGTCCCTGTGCATTTCATAAACGCAAAACCCTCACCAACTTACAAAGCTCGCCCGACATTTATTCAACAACTCAGACTATGAGCTTCCACAAACCGCCACACCCCTCCCTTCTCGAAATCATCCCAGCTTCCGACTTCAAAGACTTCCTAACCATAGCACTCGACCTCCATACCTACAGCCTCGACTTTCTGAATATCATCCCACTCGATGATAGGGATATCACTCTCTACTTAGACAGACACCCACTAGCAACAGCAAAAGGACTGCTGGTCCGATATGACAATCTAGACCGAGAGTACGGCTGGATCTTGGCTTCTGATCACGAAAATATTGATAGAGTACTAAGCCGGTTTTGCAAAGCCGGGAGAAAGCCGAGCGAGTGGTTCGAGGAATTTGTGGGTGAGTTGGAGAGTGTACGACGGTTGTTGGAGAAGGAGGTTGCACAGTGGGAGAAGGTCTATGATCATAAACCTTCCTATTTGCTTGACAAGTAGCACGTGTCTTGGCTCTGGTTGCCGGGATGGTGAGGTTTTACTAGGGGCCGGGGTGTAGAATGGTTCAAGGTTATCGGTGTGGTTATAAAGTTGATGGTATTGTCAAGCTTGAGCCGGCTAGGGTTTGTATCTTATCATAAGATCAAAGTAGTTAATGAATGTTTTTTAATGCAACTTGCTTGCCAAAGGAGTATGCGGATAATCTAGTCTCCAACGAGTTCATTTATCCGACCGCATAAAGAGCACTTTACGAAACCAACATACGGATCTTGCATCATGGCATAAATCTTAACGGTAAAGTAGTATATTATCGGGCCTAGCTATTATACCACAAGAGACTTGCATATCTACCTCTACTCTTACGGTAAAACGTAGTAACGTGATCCGGCAAAGCAGTACGACTGTGCTATCTACATGGCAACCTTGGCATATGCGCACTGTGCAAACAAGCTAACCAAAGATTTGTCAAGAAACCTTGTCAACAGCAGTAAGCATCGGTAGCCAGGATGTTAGATGAAAAAGAAGAGTCGTCCACCTCAAGTAAGCCTAGATAAGTACAAGGTACTGTCCATATACTTACTGTGGGGGGTTGACACCAACATGTCTCCCCCCGGATCCGCGCCGGCCCGAATGATCCCGGACCACATTACCCAGCCAAGTACGTATCTTTCCATTTCAAGCCTTCCACCTCCGTTGGAAAACGTGCCAAGTTAAGCCTCATTTTTTTATGTTCTCACGACTACCTGCGAGGGTCCTACACGAGTGCAAATAAGCTCGAGAGGGTTCAAATGCGCTAGTAATATCTAGGATAAACCTTCGGCAGATAACACACCGGCCGGTGAAGGATACAAGCAACACAAGACGGGTTGCTAGCGCCCTTTGCAGCACGGCAAGTAAAAAGATCTTCATAAGAGTAGCGAAAGAAGGGCTACCGTAGATTAAAAATGCCGGGTGGCTAGTACCACGACGGGTTCCAAAACATCCGAGTGGATGAAAGTTGCTGGACACGGCACTGCACGGTAAAAGCTGGTGTCGGATGGTTTGGGGGTGGGGGGTTACCGAAATGCTACTTTTTGACGGCAAATGCAGCCACATGCATTTTCTAGTGCGGAAGCCAAGAGAGCAGAGAGAGCGAAAAATGTTCTCCCGCCGGTGTGCGCCCATTTTCCAGTAAACCGAAAACAAAAGCCGAGGCATCATTTGATGGGGTGTTTTTTTTT